>KZ652825.1:758507-783730 GCA_001010745.2 Gerris buenoi | reverse complement strand
AAATATGACCTCTCAAAACAGCGTTTTTATGATTTATGATTCACCTCATATTATGAAATTGAATATGAGGTGAATGTAAAAATATGTATTAAAAAAGGCGGTATTTTTGTTTAAATGAATATCAACTTATCATTATGAACTTACCGTAGGTACATACATCAATTAATGAAAATTTAAATTGGTCCGTTTTTGACGAAATATGGCTTACGTGTTAAGAAAAATTATACCCCGAGACGAAATCAAGAAATGAATTTTCGCTTCAAATTATTTCTCGAAAACGGTTCCGACGATTTTATCATCTCGGGGGGGGGGGGGGATATATACATCCCCCCGTATCAATACCACTGGAGTTTAGCGATATAATTATTTTAAGTTTCTTGATAAAAGTTCGATTAATCTATTTATTTATATATAGTATATTGTTTATTTGTTAACTTGATAAGATAGAAGTTTCATAGAATAGACAAACGTGTTCCTCCTATTAATGAACACATGCCCCCCCCCAAAAAAAAAAATTCAACGGCGCACTGTGCGCCGTTATACCCCCCTCGTGGGCACCCCTGCATAATTGAGATGCACATTAGTATGATGAGCTGAGATATGATAACCTGACCTAACTAGAACTAGTCTGGGAGTTTATAGTTTTCAAAATTGTTGTGAAAACTTTTTTGGAAACTTCATGAAATACTTTCGGTTGGAAACTAGAACAGCTTTCAAAACGGTTTTGAAAACTCATGGAAACGTAGTAAATGTTAAGAAAATTTTATTTTTCTGTCTTTAGAATTGATCAAAAGAAGATCATTTACTTCCTTGAGATAGGAAGGCTGTTTTGAATTTATATTACTTCTAAGTTTTCGGCAAGTATAAGAGGAAGTTTTGATTGAGGTAGGGTAAGCCTTCGAAAACAATGTGCCCAGAACCCATTACGTATGATATAGGTAGGCATATTCATATTGTGTTGTCACGAAGGGTTTGATCATAATTTCTATGTTTACATAAATTATTGCAATATGTTAACATTCATTAATAAAATGAATAGTGTCCTCTTATTAATAAATAAACTCTGAGGATGCGCACAGAGAAAATTGGTTGAAATACACGCGAGGAACTAGCGTGGCCATTGAGCAAATTCATTCATTCAGTCAGTACCATGATAACGCAACTAGAACAAAAATAATCCAAGAAGTTCAAAGCACAGTAACCAACCACAGGCACTGGGAGCACTTGAGTTCCAATTAATTGTTTTTATAGTTTTATTGAAACCTGTTTTCTTCCAATCTATAAAACTAGTTTCACGAAACCCAGTGTGCAGGCCGCTGCGTTTTTGTCATTTATGATAGGACGAAACTCTCGTTTTACGTTTCGGGGAACTGATTTCTTCGGTGATCACCTTGCCTTAGTATTAATATGTAAACAATATTGACTTATAGGTTTGTTGTTATTCAACAAAAAACAATATAAAGAGTATTTTATCCTCTAAAAATATTTATTTTTTACATATTCAAATAAATAATATTTGTAAAAAATATTTTGATACGATTCAATTTTGTGGGATTTAGAGATTTTTAAGGTAAAAAAACACTATACGTAAATAAAGTCAGTCTGTGTTTGTGTAGTCGCGGTTGGCCTAAAATACTTTTGGCAAATATGTTCGGAACATTCCTACCCAAAGACGCAAGGGAGAGAAGAATTTTAGCATTACATTTAGCCCTTTTTGGCCCCCTTAGAAACTGATAAATCGTTGAAAAAATTGAATTCACTGATAAATACGATTAAAAAGAATAAGGTCCCACTAAACTTAAATAAACTTTCTCGTATAACTATTGTGTCTCTCTGTATAATAGTAAATTTAGATCATTTTATAATAAAGTAATTTAAATATATATAATAATAATAAACTATTGACCTATCACTATGTATATGAAAAGTTTTGTTCCAGTTAGTCGGATCTTTATTATTATCATAGCACACTCCTATGATTTGTTAGCGGCGACTTCAGCACATTTGTGAAATGTCAACAGTCTGGAATGTTGGTGGAACTGGACGAGGTAGACTGGTTTTGGGCGTAATAAATCTGTGCAATTATCAACTGAACACTATCTATTATGGGGACTCATTATATCATGCCATTATAAAATAATAGTATATCATTATAGATATTACTTTTACACCCCAATATTGATCAGTTATAGCCGAATGTATTCATCTTGAGTGGTGTCGGGGGAAAGAATTATTTAATGCTAACGAGCTCCATTACCATTTCTCAAGTTATAATACCACATAAAAGAATATGAAACATACCCATATATTTTAACAGTTGAAACATTTGTAAAATGTTAAAACTATTCTTGATAAATCTCTATCCATTTATTTAATCAGTTGTCAATGACTAGGTTCGAGTAGCCACATTTTTACAAGACTCTTTTATGCTGTATTTAGAAGTTGTTCGTTAGAGTAATAATTAAGGTAATGGTATCGATTTTTTAAAGGCTTGAGTACTTGACCGAGTCATTAATTAGTAAGCCACGTGAAAGAAAGAGTATTTTCATCATAATTCAGGGCATAGTGGCCGGGTAAGAGACTTGACTTTTCATCAAAAACTCTCCAGTTGAAGAGGTTAGGGGTTTTTTGATGGAATCTTTACAGATAGGATAAGTATGAAGGAAGTCTGACATATTCTCGAGTATACTACTATATTATCTCTTAGTGAATAAGTCTATTAATTATTATTGCTTGTACCTTTTATATTGTTTGACAATTTATACTCTTTGTTTTAAAATAGATAAAATACGAGTTATATATACTTCGGTATTTTGCTCATTCTCTTTATAATCGCACTATTAAGAAAATTTGGTTTAACTGCAACCTTACAGCACTTTATCCTAAATGAAAAATTCTATTGAATAATTATGCTAATATTACTAACTTAGATTTGTGGGCGGGGTGTATTGTATTGAATGTGGTGAGCGTACGTTGCAGTGTAGATGCTCTGACACAAAATTGATTAACTATTTGTGGTAATTTTACGTCGTAAATACTTTCGCCGCGCTTTAAATTTAACACNGCTTGTATCCACTTCAATTTATCGGTCCTTCTAACGAATTTCACGACTATAGGGGGAGGATAATTAGTTTGTTTTTTACCTGGAGTTCGGTGTGCGATACTTATATCGTCTTGCTTATAATTAACTCCTAACGCTGTAGCCACGTTCTGAATAATAGCATCAATATTCTCGTTAGGTGTTATTTTTAAGCCGTGGATAACAGCTATATCCCGGCGGCTGTACTGATTAGATTCGTTGTTCTCTTTTCTTAGTTCTCTGTTTTCCTCCTTTAGCTCTTTATTCCCTCTTTGCAGATCTTCTACTTGGTTTGACAACTCTGTAACAACTGAGTAACAATGGAATTTGTCTCAAATACTTATATCAGATCAAAAGAGCAGTGAAATATCAGTAAAATATAACGAGTTTTAAGAACTGAAACACATTATTTTCAAATGCCAAAAAATTGAACATAATATTTATTGACTTTTGGACATAATTCAAATAAGCACAATGAGAATGAGACCCTTAGAATGCAATAACCCCAAAGGAGCAAAAATTCCATTCGATTTTGAAGAAAAAAAAAGTTTTGGTTTTTAACAATCAAGACAATCATGGTTGGATGGTTTTAAGCCAACTAGCCAGAGCTAATTGGCTGGAATTTTCGGACCCCCCAGACTTCTTAAGTCATCCTTTCTTTTTCTGTGAAGTAGTTGTCGGAACATCTTTTAGGCCTCCTTCCTTAATCCACCTTAGTTCTGAGCACTTTAGTATTGAGACGAGCATGGGGTCCTCATAAAGCAAATATATGGACATCGTGTCTCTTTTCACTAATCTGCTAATAGACAGCCTCATCGCCATCATAAGAATAAAGGTATATGAAGACGAAGCGCAACTTTTAAAATATTTTTCCAAATCTACATACTTTTTATTCAACAGAGAATACTACAAACAGATAGCAGGTACACCCACGGGTAGCCCTATGTCACCTGTTCTTAGAAGACTTTGAAGACAGAGCCCTCGCTTGCTGGTGGAGATATGTCGATGATGTTTTTCTCCTGTGGAACTACAGGAGAAAGGCTTTAGATAACTTTCTTCTTTATGTGTATTCGATTCATAGAAAAAAAAAATGATCATGTAAATTGAAGAGAAGGAGTGACTACTTTGTCTGGGTTAGCTGGTGACGAAGAAGACCAATAGAACTTTGGGAGACGCTGCTATGGGTGAATATTTAACCTTAATACATCCTAGAGGTAGAGAATTGTATACCTTGTTGAATCGAGATTCAGTCTAAACAGTGTCAACAATACTCAAGCGACTCCTTCGCTCTATATTTTCTGCTTTCTTCATAAAAATTGCACGTATCCTTCCTCTTGAGAAGGACGTTTTCAGCAGCTAATTAAACCCTAAGAGCATGCAAAAAAGATATAAATATTTAACCCAACAAACACTCCCCTCAACCTCCATAGCTTTATTTTCTAAGTTAGGTTAAGATAAATCTGGCATCATAAGTACCTGCAAAGGACAAAACACTGCTGAGAAAATTTGAATTATAAAAATTTGTCTTTGATAAACCAATAAAGAAAATTATTTTTAAAATAATCTATCTGACATATTAAATTTCTATAAAGTTTATCAAAAAAAAAAAATTAATTCCTTCAAGAATTTTCAATAGTTTAGTTATTACAGGTTTTAGTTGTAAAGCTCAAAACAATGATGAGAAAATTTGAATTATAAAAATTTGTCTTTGATAAACCAATAAAGAAAATTATTTTTAAAATAATCTATCTGACATATTAAATTTCTATAAAGNTGTCAACAATACTCAAGCGACTCCTTCGCTCTATATTTTCTGCTTTCTTCATAAAAATTGCACGTATCCTTCCTCTTGAGAAGGACGTTTTCAGCAGCTAATTAAACCCTAAGAGCATGCAAAAAAGATATAAATATTTAACCCAACAAACACTCCCCTCAACCTCCATAGCTTTATTTTCTAAGTTAGGTTAAGATAAATCTGGCATCATAAGTACCTGCAAAGGACAAAACACTGCTGAGAAAATTTGAATTATAAAAATTTGTCTTTGATAAACCAATAAAGAAAATTATTTTTAAAATAATCTATCTGACATATTAAATTTCTATAAAGTTTATCAAAAAAAAAAAAATTAATTCCTCAAGAATTTTCAATAGTTTAGTTATTACAGGTTTTAGTAGTTAAACTAAAAATAATTATCATGAAATGATAGCGAGGAAATGGAATAATAGAAATTAGCTGTTGTGTTCACCATACATAAGAAAGGATCCAGGCTGATGTGTCTAGCAGTTAGAGAGATAATGATGTAGACCTAGGGCAGATCACAGACTGAGCGAGAGTTGAGCAGAAGGAGGAAGCTGATCGGGCTGGGCTTGTGATTAACCAGCATAATTAAATACATGTCGTTAACAAGGAAAGAAAAAGTAAAAATGGATATCAGCTGAATAAACAAAAGGAAACCACTGCTTATAATATCTGGGAACACAAATCCCAGGTTAAAATTGAATGCATCTTGAAATTAAAGACTGGATTTATGCGGAAGAACAGATGCCATTTTAAAATCGTTCCTACTGACTAGGAAAGACATGAAGACATGGCAAAAAACCGTGATTAGGCCAGTGGATTTGAATGGAAGCGAGAATTTGGTGAGGACGTATAAAGATGAACATCTTTTGAAAACCTGGGAGCGGACGATTCAGTACAATCACTGGGAGCGGCAGGAACATAAAAATATATACGCTTTATGATTACTCTAGTGTCGTCCTAATACTGAAGTGCACAAGGCTAATATAGGCTGGCCACCAAAAAAGGATGGATGAAGGAACGGCCAGAAAAATCTTCCAACAAAAACTTCAGGAAAACAACTCAAGGGACGGCCAAACGAATGGATCGACGATGTAGAGGATGATTTCAGAAGTCGGGGGGTGCGAAACTGGGGAAGAAAAGCCTTGGGTTGAAATAAATAAAGAGGAATTGTGGAGGAGGCCATGACTCTTGTGATGGGTTGTAGTGCATGTAAGTATAACTGGATATGTTAACGTGCGTTATTATATTATAGTACGAAGGATAAGGGAATTTAAGTTGTTAAAGAAAAATTATTAGTATAACTTTTTTGTGAATTCAGTGGGTCATAATACTACTACACATCTATTATCTATCTATTCTTAATAAATTCTAAAGATATGAGAAAGTAAAAAAAAGTTGAAGGAAAGGATTTTAATAACAGTATCGAATAAGTAGATTAGTAAATTAGTGTAGACAAATGTGAAGAACTATAGATCTTTACAAAGAAAGGAGGTTAAACAAGCAGAATAAACTAAAGAAAGATTAGCCGTACACTTCTCGGATTAAGATAAAGATAAAAAATAGAGATATATATATATGAGTAAGTAATTCATATAGAGAAAGGAACATTGGATAAAGGAAATGGTACATGATTAAAGACTAAGGCAAGGATTACGCTTTGAATTGTATATCTTCAGACAGTTTGCGAAGGGTTATAGGAAATAATTCACAAGACAAGGGGTGAATTAGGGCTTGATTAAAGCTTAGGCTTTAGAGGGTAGTAGAGGGCAAGGTTATAGGAAGGAAGTTTAACCTGGTCTGTATGTGCTTCTCATCCATAACCCTGCAGCATCCCTAGCGGCATTAGTTCTCTATACACCACCTCTAAACCCTACCCACTATTAACCTCATTCCGAATATAAATGTTCACTGGTCAATATAAATACTCGATATTTTCCTCATACATAATGGTTATTTTTAAGTCCCTTGGGTATATTTCAGAGGTTATAGCAAATTATTGGCAATTTATTTATCCCCCACATAAGTAAGAATAAATTTATGACTTCATTATAAATTTATTTGATTCATTTTTAGCTTCACACTCGTACTTTTTTAAATAAACTAAGCATCAAGGACTAAAATGAGAGAATTTATTCCTTTGGAGATGTTTATATGATGGCAGTAAAATAAAAAAGCAGTTAAAAAGTTTTCTCGTATATTTTGATGACAGCGTAATTTTTTATATATTCAATAAAGACAGGATGAGCATTGACAGGTAAAAGAAATAAAAGGTTTTAAATTTCCGATGATTTTGTCAACATATCATATTTAAATTTTTTCTCATTCTCAGGCTTCCCAGGCTGATTCTTTATTATGTCTGACTAAACATTGTACATATATTTTATTTTTTAAGCCGGTTTGCGTATTCAAAAACCCTTATCTAAAACTATGATAATTTACCAATAACTATTAAGGGTTCAAATCCCAAGGAGATTACATGTTTTTCACGGATGATAACATGAAATAGAGGTGTGAAGTGACCGATGCTCCCCCTAATAGATTTACTTAATGAAACCACTTATGGTGGTCTTTATGTAAAGCCTCAACTAGAAGTTATTTTATTTTATGAAACATCAAAACATACTTTGACAATATAGTATCAAATCCTTCACTTCTCCCTCTCCCCTAGAAGCTAGTTTCCATACGAGGGCGCAGATGGTCAGCATGTTTTGAGCTCAAATTTCATCTGGAGAGTCTAGTGTAAGTTTAAGAGACAATTCAGCGTCGACTGTTGGCGCGAAAGCGATAATATTAGTTTAATTATTTTTTGGACAACCTGTTATGTCAAAAATTTAATGTGAAAAAATAAACAGATGTCGGAAAGAATAAAAATATAATGTTGTGTTAAATGTAGAAAATAAAATATTAAAACCAGATATTGAAAAGTTTAGCTCAGACTCCGACCATTATGGTAGAATATCAAAATTAAGTCCGCCGCCTTCAATACATGGTAGCAGAGCGTGGTTTCGATCGAAGATTGAAAAAGAAGAAATCGGAAGACAATAACGGACGCGATGACGCGACCGATACCAAGCTTAATATTCTGAAAATTACGGAAAATTCTTGTTAGATCGAAAAAAAACTGAAATATTCTTTGATTGGTTTGTTATAATTATTTTAATTGATCAAACAAGTCGACCGAAATGTCTTGTTTGTTTTGTTATGTTTAATTCAGTTTGTTTGTTTAAAAGTATATTTTAATAAGTTGTTAATTGAAATTTAAAGAAAGAAAAGAAGTTATATAAATTGAAAAGAAGAGTGCCTACAGCTACTCATCAACGTTTGCGTCGGGCGGAGTGTCGCGAAAGCGATGATATTAGTTTATTTATTTTTTGGAAAACCTGTTATGTCAAATTTTTGAAGTGAAAACGAAAACAGATGTTGAAAAGAAAAAAAAATATAATGTGAATGTAAATGTTGTGTTGAAAAAATAATATAATATAAACCGATATCAAAAAGTTTTTAGCTCAGACTCAGTTATTTGTAGAATATCAAAATTAAGTTCGCCGCCTTCAATACATGGTAACATAGAGCGTGGTTTCGATCGAAGATTGAAAAAGAAGAAATCGGAAGACAACAACGGACGTCATCTTCAGAAAAGGGTAATATCTTTCCTTTACTTCGTCCCCGGTTCAGAATGGCTTCCACTGCGAATTTGATTAGGAGGGCCCTAGGACCAGTCAAAAATAGGTTAGTTAAGTTAATCGAGAGTATTAGGGAATGGGTTAGATAAGGGGAGAAAGGATTGGTCAGTAGGGACAAAGGACTAGATCTCACCGGGAAGTTGGAAAGGCATTCACAAAGATTTCATGAGATGGTTAAGCGAATAGAAGAGGCGTCAAAAACGGAGCAGGATTTAGGCAAGTATGAAGAAGATATTGAGGGGTGGACGGAAATTATGTTGGATGTTATCGAGGTAGGGGTTGAGCTAAAGACGAGGCTAGACAAGCATAAAGAGACAAAAATAAATAAAGGTGACGTAGGTCCACAATACGAGACACTATTAACTAGTTTAATGACTTTTAATAGGGAGGAAATTAGTCAACAGGACATTAATTCGTCTGTTTTAGAAGGAAAGGGATTGGACTAAAAATTGTGTTAAACCTTCAAATGTTAGATATAAAAGAGAGTTCTGTTGAAGATTTAGAGGACGACTGTGAGTTGGATGATACTTCAATACAACTGTTCTAATAAACAAGACTTCGGGTTCTTGTAAGAATAAGGTTGATTCTTCTGGAAAGAACTTCAAAATTTTCTGTGGTTGATGCTATAAATGTCATAAAGTCGCATGTCATCTTGCTAAAAATTGCCCTCATCATGAGAAGTCAGAAAAGTCTAATAAAGTAATGCTTTCCTGTTTTACAGGTATTAATGTTTCTGACAGCATTTAAATAACCAGTACCAATTACTTTTGGTGATGGGAGCTCAAACTTAAAGGCGATGATAATGATGATGTAGAATCTAATATTAGTGGAAAAAGTCACTGCAATACTTTTATCAAGGTTCTTTATATGCCAGGTTTGATAAGGAATTGTTTTTCTTCAGTCTAGTACGAAGAAAGGAATTAGTCCTAGAAGTATTGTTAAAACTATGACTACTACGTTCTTTTGTAAAGACACTAAATAAACTCTGAGGATAGCGAAAATAAATAATAAGCCGAAAGATAACATTAGTACCTTTGTTCTTAAAAATGTTAATGAAAAACCGAAAAATTTAAGAACGTGGCATGAGAGATTATTTTAACATGGAAAAACGTATGTTGGACAGTATTTGAACCAGAAAAGCATCAAATTTATTGAAGAAGATTTCTTTTGTGAACCTTGTACGTTAGGTAAAAAAACCTAGATCTGTCAGAGCAACTGAAGTTTG
Organism: Gerris buenoi; assembly: GCA_001010745.2. Taxonomy (NCBI): domain Eukaryota; kingdom Metazoa; phylum Arthropoda; class Insecta; order Hemiptera; family Gerridae; genus Gerris; species Gerris buenoi. Next base: position 773,942 of record KZ652825.1, on the reverse strand, counting down.
TGAAATAATTCATGCTTATTAATGTGAACCTGAATATTCTAACAGAAGGAGCTCGAGAATTTGATAATCAGTCAGTAACGGACATTTTTATATATTTCCATTTTTAATGAACATCGTATTCGTTTGCTAATAATAACGCCGTAAACTTATCAGCAAAATGGAGAGGCTGAACGTGAAAATAGAACGTTAGTGGAATAAGCAAGAGTAATGACAGTTAATGTCATTATGTGTCAAAATAAAATATATATTACTTATTATGTACTATTCGTAGATTAAGGCTTATGAGATCCTTATTATAGTGGCGCAGTCGTAAAAATGCCATGAAGTCGGCAAGTTGAAAGAGAGGAGGATACGGAAGAAGTAAATTTAAATGGCATTTCAATAAAAATGTCCAGTTAGTTAACACCTTGGTTAACACACCCCAAAGTTAACACCTTGGGAAGAATATGTCGAACAGTTCGATCGAATGTGTAGAGTCAAAGGTTTAGGTGGGGATGCGGACGAACTCATGGAAGCCAGAAAAGACCTATTACTTAGCTTTGGCAGTTGAATACAATCTTTACATTGACTATATTGATGTAAAGACGGCATTCCTTAATGGAAATATGTGAAAAAAATCTATATGATCAACTTTTATTGTTGTCCACTTTTAAAGCATGGAAATAAAGTATGCCGCTTACAAATCTTTTTGTACGGTTTAAGGGTATTCTTTTAGTTTGGTACCCCCCATTTATTTTTATTTAAATATATGTTGAAATGGTATTTTATATAAATAAAAATTAACAATCTAATAGGGGAATGTTCAAAAGCACTGGCTTTTGTGAGGGGTTGAGAAAGGGGAAAGAAAGAGAAGAAAAAAGATAAGGGGGTACCAAACTAAAAGAGGCGTATTGGTACCCCCCTAAGAAAAAGGAATAATCAAGTAGGATTATTTAATTTAATTAATTTAGGGCAGGGATTAAAATGGAAAAGTGAGAAAAACCTCTCTAAGGGTAAGTGTCCATCTGAGACTTTTTAGTATCGAGACTCGCTCTCGAGATTGAAATCGCTGGTGGACATGGCTGAGACTAGTCTCGGAGACTCGCCGACTCTCCGAGACTTGAGAGAGGCTGATGTTGCTCTCAAGTGGATAAGGTTCTGAGACTAATCTCGAGACTAGCTTTCGAGATTTAGTCTCAGATGGACACTTACCCTAATGTATCATTTTTTGTATTATTGTCATTTCTTGAGGATTTTTTTTTTTTTTTTTAATTGAATTATAATATGTCACAATATCAATCAAATTTTATTTCGTTGACAAAAAAAAAAAAAAATAATANATGAAAAAAACTTAGAATCGCTCATGCATTTGTCGTATCTGACACACTTTGACTAAATAACTATTAAGAAAAAGGAATGTTTAGTCTAATGTACATTGGGACAAAGGAATATCACACTTTTTTTATATAAAAGTGTGATATTCCTTTGTCCCAATGTGCATTAGACTAAATATCCCTTTATATCGTAGTTATTTAGATAAAGTGAGTCAGTCTTTTCTCCCCTATTTCGGAGAAAGAAAAGATTATCATAAACAATGTTTTCCCTTTTTTAAGTTTTTGGTAGTTTTCATACTACGGCAAGATTAAATTTTAAATAATTCAAATTACAATTATCAATAACTACGGGAGACATACAGAGAAAAATAGACCCCCGCACCGGGACTCGAACCACGAGTCCCGGTGCTGAAAGAGCACCTGTAACGGATTAATAGGAGTCCCGAAAATATTTGGAATCGAAGAAACAAAACTTAGTTTTACTCTTTGGTATGGAGACTGAGTATATAGCTCTTAGTGCAGCAGGAGAGGCCACTTTAAAATATGTAAATTTTATTGTCATTATCATTTAGCAAGTAAATAAATTCGATTGTTTTAAAATGTCTGTATAATCACCGCTAAATATAACAATAATATCTGGTCACATTTATCCTTCTTTGTAATTTAATTTTGGATCATTATAAAATCAACAAGTTTTTTTTAGATCCATTCCGTAAAGATCGTTTGTGAGTTAAATAAAGAGTATTTTGAATCCTTGAAGTAAAGTTTAATGGTTTGATTAAGGGCTTAGAAATTTGTTGGATGAAGTAAAATTTTCCTTTGATTGATATTATTTAATTTAAATGTAGTTTGTTATAAATAATTGTGAATAATGGTGCTATTTTAGATCGCCAAAAGATTTGTGTCAAAAGTTAATTGTGTTAAATTGAGTAATTGAGATTTTATCTCAGAATTCTAGTTGAATAATTTTAAGAATCAGCTGGGCTCATATACTTGGTTATACCTAACATTAATTTAATGTGTAAAAATATACAATAATTAAACTAAATGATGTCACTACTCAACTCATTACCTTTAAATACTGAAGATTGTAAAATATCCTTTTGTCATTGGCATTATATTTATAAGTATGGAAACGCTAGGGTTAGATACTGTAAAATCGCTACAAGCCTGACCGTAAGCCTCAGGCCATCTCTAAAGACCCTGAATTCGTCATCTTACCCCACCACCCCCTACCCATCAAACCACAAATTTCCTATTTTTTTAGTTGCTATTCCTCAAATAGACATAGACATTCCTTGTGTACCATAACTGATCGTATATACTGCATAATCTATAAATGCTACATGTGATGTTTTTAAACCACAAATTTGAAAGGATTTAGACCTAATTGACTTAAGTTTTCTGTGGTTTCCTCAAACCACCTTGACGTTTTTTAACACAAATGTAACCTATGACCATGTAATAAACGTAATATTAATAGCTGCAGTTACTCTAACTTTAGTTTACTTATGCTAAATTAGGCTTATAAAGAATTTGATTAACCAAAAATTATATTTTATAAATCTCAATAATTATTATCATTATGCTTAGTATACCTGTAAATACAAGTACAACATATCACTCAACTCAACTTGTCTAAATTATAAATAGGATTGACATTTCTCTTTCCAATATAAATCCTTCGTTTAAAAGAGACGGCGTCTGGCGTTCAATTAAACAAATCAATTTCGTTGCTTTATTCAAAATAAGGTATTGGAAGCAAGACAATGATTGATTAAGTAATTTATCTCATTTGTCACCCAAAAAATTAAAACCTAGTCCACCTTCATTCCATTAAATAGAAATTACTAGAGGATTAAAGAGAGATCTAATTTGTGCTTTAAATATTATATAAAATATCCGACGGGGATTTATTTTCTCTAAAAACCAGATGAAGTTTTTATTAAAATGATTAAATTCTCACTTGGATTCCGGATTTACTTTTTTACATTCCATTTCTCGTGTTCACTGTTTTTAGAATATTACATTTTTTCGATCTTTCTCTGGATTTAATTGTTGCCTGAATGTAAAAAAAATGTTAAGCCCTGAAGATTAAATCGATTTCAAACAGGGATTGATCGTTTTTAGGATTTTCTTTGGAGTGTTCGTTATACTTTTTTTTGTGCTAATCCATCTACTACTTGGTATAGATTCTTGGACTAGACAATAGTAATCAGAGTCGGTTTTAGAGAGAGTTTCAGGGATTTAAGCTGGATTACATTTAAGTGAAGTAGACGAAGGTAGTATTGGCTCGCTAAATCCACTGCACAAGACATATAAATTTAACCCGTTAGTAGGGCTAAAAACGAAGTAACTAAAATATTTCAATAAAAACCTTGCGATAAAATAAAAATCTTGCGATAAAAATCTTTAATCTTGAATGTTATATTTTATATAATTTTTTCAACCATAGCATAACCTATATTTTCCTGATAATCAGTATAATGTATTTATAAAATTATTATAAAATGAGCATAGAATTAAATTGCACACACCTACGCAACCACCCACTTTTCCCCCAGGCCACCCAACTTCAAAATTTCAAACTGGAGTGTATATTTTTGGTAGCATATTGTGTTATGTAGCCCTATATCTGATCTTCTTGATCTGGTAAAGGTCCAGAGTTGGGTGAGCATCTTTGGGCCCCTGTTGAGCCGGACGCGACGAAACGATGCAGGACATGGCTTAATGTCGAGCCAACATCTTTTTTCTATCTAGGTAAGCGGGAGGAGTCCCTCAGTGATATAACTATAACAAACATTGAAGATGAGTAAGCAAAATTTTGCCAGAAAAAAAATCATTATTACAACGAAATATAAATTTTTAAGTAAGACGGGCTATTAGGACGTTTTAATGTTATCAACATTTCTATATAGTTAGGTTTGAGGTAACAATTAGTTCCCTAACATGATCAGAGTGTTAATAACCTTAGCCGTCAAACACCCATTAATAAAACAATAACAAAAAAAAAATCGCTCCTTGCAAACATTTTAATACTTGCAAGAGAATTGCCCAGACTGCAGGCAATGTTCGCACCAGGGGGAGGTTAGCCTGACCTCGCCACGAAATCTGGTTTAAAATTTAAATAAAGAATAAAATTGAAAAATGCTTTGCGGACTGTAGGTTCTATATTTGATATTATAATGTACATGTAGACATAACAATAGGTAATTAGCAGATTTTAATTATTATGGCCGAGTAAATAAGTATCTTATCTGATGGAGAGATGGAGCGTGTTGAGTGGAGTGTCCTGCAGAGTGAGGTTGATTTTTTATGTTGGGCAGAGCACCAATGTTGGATATGATGGGCAGAGCTTCTAAGCTAGATGCCAGCAATAAAAATAATAATACACCTGGATGCCAGTGTTATGAAAAGGAATTCCAAAAAAAAAGATCGTGGATTTCCACACTAGGTTCCACACACGCACACTCGTTATATTCAATATTATATATTTTCCCTCCAAATTTGGGCCGTTAAAAATTCAAATATTTGAAATTTGTACCAGTTATGCCAGTGGAGGACGATCGGGACTTTTAAATAATAAATACTTAGGTGGGCCCCTTCAGATAGTAGCAGAGCCAGTCAATGTGAATGAGCCTGGATACTCTGTAGAACGGGTTTAGTAAATTAAAGTAGGTAGAGGTGACAAGGTGCTGGTATACAGGAGTGTTCAAGCTATCTTGAACAGGCAACATTGTGCTTAACACATCTTCAATGTTTTTTATAACACTGGGGGACTCCTCCTATTTACTTACAAGCAAAATAATATTTTATGAAAACATAATTGATTAATTCTTTAAATAAAATATAATTATATCTTCTGAAGTGTATCAGAATATGAAAAAGAATTAAGTAAGGAATTGTTTTTTAAAAAAAAAATAATCCCAATTGAAGGTAAGCTAATCTCGAAGACTAGTCCTCAGCACTTCAAAACGGGTTTTAAACTTGACGACTAGAGGTTATGCAAGTCTCTTAGACTAGTCTTAGCACCCTATATACCATAGTGACTTGAGTCTCGAGACTAAAAGTCTTAGATGGACACATACCTTAACAATTTCATTGAATAAATCGATGTTGGCGCATCAAAAATTATAAATCGGTCTAGTATTAGATTACTGATTATGTCAAAAAAATAACAAGTTTGACATAAAAAATATCAGTAGAATTGGAATATCAATTGATTCTGGAGCAATATTTTTATACTCGTGTAGGGTCGGGATTCACTAGACCGTGCTCCAAATGATATCATTCTGGGGATAAGCTGGGTTTGAGGCAGCTCAACTCTAATGTGGAATTTGCATACAAATCATTCCAAACCATATCATATCTAGGAAATACTCGAAATATGGTTGGATATCACCAGGTGAAATATTCAGAGAGGATATTTCGAAATAGGAAAGTTATGATTTAAAATGTTTGATAATAACAACATTTTTTTTTTTTTTTAATTTTTTTGGTTTTTTTTATTTAAAGTACAATAGAATCATGTGTACGTGCTACTAGTCTTAATATTGCGGCTTTTTTAAATAATCTTATATTAAGATTATTTGGCTACCGTGGATTCTACTGAAAAGGGCATCGTAGATGAAATTAAATCTTCTGAAAAATACAGGGAGGAGTATCTTATACAAAGAAAAAAGAGTTGAAGACTTTGCCAGGCGATCGAATTCTGGCGGAACTCCGAAAGAAAACAAATAGGCGAATAAACCAGCCAGGAAAAAGATACTTTTGTCAAAGTTGGAACTTATAAAATATGACGGTAATGTAAAAAATGATGGTGCTATGTTATATCCACTAGTGGAAGGAATCTAGTTTACAAGATGAAATTTTAAGAGTTTGGGAAAGGCCTCAAAATATTAATATGGTTAACAAGTTAGACACCAATACCAGATTGATTACCTTGTTGAATTTTAAAAGATTAGAGGTTGAGAGTGATAAAAGGGTGGCCTTAGCGCATTTGCTTTTTCAGATTCAAACTATCAAAGGGCTCTGGGTGATTCCTTCCCTACAGCTTCAGCACTAGTGGCTAAAAATCAATTTGAGCCAATTATAGATAAGGTATTTTGGAGTGTTCGTTATACTTTTTTTGTGCTAATCCATCTACTACTGGGTATAGATTCTCGGACTAGACAATAGTAATCAGAGTCGATTTTAGAGAGAGTTTCAGGGATTTGAGCTGGATTACATTTAAGTGAAGTAGACGAAGGTAGTATTGGCTCGCTAAATCCACTGCACAAGACATATAAATTTAACCCGTTAGTAGGGCTAANTTATATTAAGATTATTTGGCTACCGTGGATTCTACTGAAAAGGACATCGTAGATGAAATTAAATCTTCTGAAAGAGGAGTAGTCTTCTGAGGGAGGAGTATCTTATACAAAGAAAAAAGAGTTGAAGACTTTGCCAGGCGATCGAATTCTGGCGGAACTCCGAAAGAAAACAAATAGGCGAATAAACCAGCCAGGAAAAAGATACTTTTGTCAAAGTTGGAACTTATAAAATATGACGGTAATGTAAAAAATGATGGTGCTATGTTATATCCACTAGTGGAAGGAATCTAGTTTACAAGATGAAATTTTAAGAGTTTGGGAAAGGCCTCAAAATATTAATATGGTTAACAAGTTAGACACCAATACCAGATTGATTACCTTGTTGAATTTTAAAAGATTAGAGGTTGAGAGTGATAAAAGGGTGGCCTTAGCGCATTTGCTTTTTCAGATTCAAACTATCAAAGGGCTCTGGGTGATTCCTTCCCTACAGCTTCAGCACTAGTGGCTAAAAATCAATTTGAGCCAATTATAGATAAGGTATATGTATTTTGTGGAAACATGAAACATAGAAGCCTAGAGAGCTTTCGTGCACAAAATATGAGTTCAGAGGAGAAGAGAAATACCATGAAAAAGTGAGGTTATTGTTTTTCTGCCTGAAGAAAAATCATTGTTTTAAGCAATACACTGCTCCTGTCAAGTGTATAGCATGCTCAGACATGTAACGACAATGTGTTATGCGATAGGCAAGAAAAAAGGGGAAACCTCTGCTACAAACAATAGAAATTCTAAAGAAAAAGAGTTTACGGAGTGTGCAGAGTGGCCAGGATGAAGGCTCAAAAAGGGGAGCTAATTCGTCCATTCCGGAGACTATACAGTCTAGAAGTTGACTCTCCTCAACTACTGTCTTCCCTCATCACTTTCCAAGCTTAAGGGGGAGGATGTTGGATTTGAGTTGTTATTTGTTATATTGTTTTTATTTACTGTCAAACCTGTTTATTTTAAAGTCAAAGATTTTTCTTTGTTTTGATTTATATTGAATCTTTTCCCGTCATGATTCTGTGGCTTTTATCTTCTTGGTCTATTTACTGGTCTTTTATTGGGCACATCCGGTTACTCTTTTACTTGATTACCCACCTATATTCGGTATCCATAAAATAATGTTAAATTGTAGGATGGGTAACAAAGTTAATAACTATTAAGGCAAAGGGATACATACTAGTAGTCTAATAGGGATACTTACAAAGTTCTTTGGGACAAAGGATACATTATAATACATTTAAGCTAATCAATAACATGGAAAAGGTTTACTTGTTTATGTATTTATTTTATCGACAAAGTCAAGTCAATTGTTACGTAACATTGAAAATAATTATATAGTTAAAATGTATAGTTTGCTTAATCTTTTAGAGTAAATCTCGTTTCTACATGGTTATGGGCTCTGCTCTAAAATATTGAAGTGTAACTGTAGGTTTGAAAAATAGATATTTTTTACGAAATCACTTTCGTTAAATAGTTTTAACAAAATTTCAAATTGAATCATTGGTTGGTATATTGAATTAAAAATAATTGTTAATTTGCTATGAAAATGTATTTAGTTCACAAAGATTTGTGGCAATGCATAGAACCTGAAATAATAAATCTTCAAATTGATTTTACTAGGGATATGAAAATTTGTCTCGCGGAAAAACCATCTTGCTTTATTTCTATTAGATATTCCAAATCCACTAAAGAAGCTTGGGATAATTCAAAGAAGGCATTTGAAGACAGAGATCTAGTTAGAAGGCTTGGACTTCTACGGGCTTATTTAGTCTTAAACTAATAAAAAATCATTTTATATTGGAATAAATTTTTAAAATTTATTCCTTTCAATTCCTCTAAAACTAACTTATTTTTGTCGCTGCACGAGAGCGCTTTGTATTTAAGGAAGTTTGTTTAATGTACTAAATTTATAATTTTCATTTTGTTTTGTTTAAATTGACAAGATAATTTTTTTACATTGGTTTTTGACAGAAATTTCAAAGCTTAGAAACAACTAAATTTTCTTTACGGTATTTCGGAGATAGATTAGTGCTGTTTCAATATCTTGTTTCAATTGATCTATGTATGTGATGTTCAAAATATATTATTTGCCCGTTTTAGTAAGTGAGAAGTATATTCTACTAGTTCTAATTAGTTCTTAAGTCAAGAATTTAGATTATTTAAATTGATTTTGGACTTTTGTTTAAGACTATTTAACTTTTATATTGACTCGTATTTTAGTTATCATTGGTGGGATCCGTAAAAAACGTTCTCCCAATGTAGTACCTATAAAATCGGCTAGAGGGGCGCAAGTTGACTGAAAGGGGTCAAGCATTTAGTCTTACTGAAGTAGCCCAAGCTATAACATTGATATAATATACTATTAAAGCATGTTTAAAACATCTATACGTGAATCAGCGAAAGTTAAAAGTTCTGTTTATAAAATTGAGGAAACAAGGGGTCCTAGTATATTGTGTCTGCTGCCTTGAGTAAATTAACTAGACTTAAAGAAGAGTTTAAGGGGCATGTACAAAAACTACCGACCTTGATGGACCTTGAGACGGCTTATTTAAATAAAATAAACAAAGAATTAGAGAGATTACAACTTTTCATTGATAGTAAAATGATTTTCTTTGTAGGGAGAAATTTCCCCTTGAAGTAAAGCATGCTTGGGTGACGGTTCCACAATTGCCTGAGTCATGTATATCACCAGCTTCGATCCAATTAAAAGCTAAGATTGCTCTAGCCTTTAAGCAAGAGCAGTTAAAAAGTGAAGAGCTTTCTATCAATAACCGGCTGATAGAACTAGAAAAAGAGCTCGCTACCAAGAAAGAAAATAATTCATATCTTAGAGAAATGACAATATGCACCAACGTTTTGGAAAAGACCTTACGAGAGGCGAAAGCAGTAGATGAGGTTGCGGCTGAACTAGAAGCTTTTGAACCTGTTGTAGAGACCTGAGTGCTATCAAGAATTAGGTCTCCTACAATTTATCGGGAACCGGCTTCCGCAAAGTCATGTAGAACGGGCAACCCTCGGAGAAATATCTCGACTTCTGTGAACGCTTTGCGTCATCATCCTGTCAACTCTTCATCTACCATAGAAAGTAATAATGAAGGAAATCCTGACTTCGCTTTTTAACGAAATTATCCATTATTGCTGATGACAAAAATCAAAGTTATGAATTCCTTAGACCCGTTCCAGTAAAGAGGGAACAGTCTGAATATTTCCTTCTTTCGAGAGACACTTGAAACTCATCTCAAAAATTGGGTCTTACCCGAAAAAAAAGAAGTCCTCTTACTGGATGCTTTAAACGTTATTTTTGGCAAATGGAGGGTTAACATTATACCGATTCAATTTTCTTACTAAAATGCAGTTTGGGAAACCAGTTCCCAACAGAGACTTAGGTCAAAAAACATATAGAGGGGCCCAATCTCAATTTCAGATCCTAAAGGTTTGTTACAATTTTCAGAACTTTGCACTGTCATCAACTAATGCTGAGGATATAGCTGCTAGAGAGTCAGCAAAACATGAACTCTCATAACTCTAGAAGCAGAACAGCACGTAGTGGCAGCGTGCTGGGCCCATAACTTGTTAATGTTATACAAAAACCAAGAAATACCCTTTAACAAGAACACTTATATTGATCTAAAACGATCCCACATCACACAGAAAGAGATTCATTATTTTTATAGAAGGCAGTAAACAACTGGTCTAAATTGACACATTAATTCATAAAATGACATATGAAAACAGTAGTTTCAACAGAACTCTCGTTAAAGAGGTTGTATAGTAGAAATAGATGAATATGAAGGTTTTTCTTAATTATTAATTGGTAACCTAAGTTTAATTCAATATGGAAAAGAATCAAAACTTCTTTATGAGAATAAAACTCATTGATGGGAGGTCTAAGTTTGTAAGAGAAATGTTCAACGATGGCATTCTTGATTCAAAGTATGCACCAGCAGAAAAACCGAAGGCCAGGAGTTGTTTTATTTCGGAAATTTTATTTTTTATTTTAAGATTTTGTATTAATAGTTTATAGCATTCTCTATTAGTAATAGGTTGGATGAAGGAAAAGAAGCAGAAGTGGAAGTTACAGAAAAAAACAGTTAGAGATTGACGTTGTTGTTAAAAGACTTCGGCCTGTCTGCTCGAGGTAATAAATCTTGAATATTAATTTTTCCCCAAGCTGTGACAGTAGTAAGTACCATTGTTGAAATTTTTTCAACCATACTTTTGTAATTAATTCATCTGTCACCAAAGAAGATTAACTCGCTAAAAATTTTAACGGACTGTAAAAAATTGATAGATTTTTATCGCCCATATCCTGACCTGACAATAGTTCGTCTATGCATTTTCTTTCACTAATCGAATGTAGTTAAATAAAAGCATTTTCTCTACTCCCAGCAGCAAAATGAGGCATTGTTGAACCGATTTCGGGCAGGAAAATTTAATTTTACTGCCTAGGCAGCAAAAGTTGTCCTGAGCAAAGGTAACGTCATAGATAACAACTAGTTTTTTTGTCCAAGATGTAGATGAGTTCTCTGATATCACTCCCCCAGAAATCATTAGCATTGCTTCAACTTCTAAGAAAAAATTGTTACTCTCAAAGTCAGGCAATAAATATCTTCAGGCGTACGATATTTTTAACACTTGGTGCAAAACAAAAAAAAGTTAAAAACGTAAGATGTACTGGCTTATACGACAGAACTATCGCACACAAAGGCAGGTATTACTCTGTGGTCCATATTCTCCATGCGAAAGGCTACATTATTATTTAAAAAATATTAACATCAAACAGTACAGTAATATAATTGCGTTTCTTAAGCGAAAATCAGAAGGTCTCAAAGCAAAAAAAATCAAAGTGCTTACTTTACAAGAAATAGACCGTTTTTTGCTAGAAGCAGATGACCAACAATATTTGATGATAAAGGTAAGCTAAATACAGGTATATATAATGTATATACATAATATACATACTCGAATATTAGTACAATTATTTATTTAAGTTAATTAAATAAATTCTAAGTTATTCAATTATTCTGTTGATTAATTAATAACTTATCTAACTAATGTTTTTGTAATTAAGTGTATTATAGGTTGCATTAATAGTAGGGATAACAGCGCATGTCGATGTGATGACTAATTTATTTAAATACTGACGATGTGGAAATTAAGGACGATATAATAGTAGTCTCAATCAAAGAATCCAAGACTAAAATTATTCGCACTTTTACAATTATATAAATCCACCCCATGCGAAGATAAACTATTTAGAAATGTGTAAGGTGTATATCAATTTACGGTCACCTGGAATGACTCATAAACTTTTATTTATTTATTATAAAGATGGCAACCGTTTAGTACGGTTGCCATCTGTAGGTGTTCACAAATTAGGTGCATTCGGCAAAATAGTAGAGACATTTTTAAATCTTAAAAAACAGGTACATCGGTCACTGCCTGATAAGAACCTCTGCAACATTCCTTGCAGACTCAGGCGCTAATATGACGACACTGAAAGGCTCGGAGGGTGGAAATCACTACTATGGATGAAGGCTATTTACTACTTAGAAGATTCTCTCAACAACAAAAATAAAATCGCCAAAAGTATTCTTCAAGGTCAAAAAACAGAAGCTTGTAACGTTGTGGTGGAACAGCCAAGTGCTAGTACTAGCAATAATATGATGGTTGAACAGGAAACTCTTACATATCTAGGACTCATCAAATCATTCATTACCTCAACCCACCATCAATGTTAACAATTCAATTCAAATTGTACAATACTATTTTATTCCAAATAACTGAAAAAAAGGAAATAAAGTACTAATTTTTATATAAAGTTACTTACTTAAGTTAGTTAAACTAATATAAGAATCTTTGCTGTTTATAAAAAATGTGAAATATATTATTTTAGTCAATAATGTTATTATCTTATTGATATAGATGGTTAATAAATATTATAAGATGGTATTTTAGTAGATTTTTCTGCCGCAAGTAGATAAAATATTGTATGCAACAAGGCAGCAAAGGAAATATTTCTGCATCGTACATTCATTGCCTGCCGAGGCGAAGTCGAGGCAGTTAATTAGGTAAATTATCTTCCTCGGNACCGAACAAAGTTTCAAATTTTAGGCGCCGCCCCCGTTTAGGTGCGTCTGGGTTAAAATTCCTACAGTCTCTTCTCGTCGCGGTTTACCTTACAGTTATATTAACACTGGGGGCCCGATAGGCCATTTTTTTCCGACCCGGGCAGCCATCAGGGCCTCCCGTAGTGCCTTCCTCCAACTTGTGCCCCAACATCTTCTGCCCCACCCTAAAATCCTACTAACCTGATGTGAAAATTATAAATCATTAATAGGATTTGATGCTTCACATTTACCACCTTGCGAAAGAGAACTAACGCAGCATATATTCCGTTATATTTATATAACTTCTATATGGAGCAATTCCTATTTAATGATACCAACATCCTTAAAGACTGTGGGTGGTTTATAAATTTAAACCAGTACGATTTTTTTTGGTTTGATGGAGAACAACATCCTACAATGAGGAATCACATACACTATATTGAGGTATCACATACACTATATTGAATACATTTTTATAAACTACAAATTTTTCCATATTTCCAATTGATATATATGTAACTTCAATTTCAACTGTATTTTTATCAGATTGAATGATGAAGACGATTACCTCAACAGTGAGCTACCAAACCAGATTGAAACTTCCGGCCTTAAACTTTCTATTTAAACAGTATAATATCTATTTAAATTTAAATAATAAAAAAATCATTTAAAAATCATATTTTATTCTGCCCGTTGTCACGGGCATAACGGCTAGTATGCCTATAAATGGAATTGTTTCTTCTTTTTTCAAGCCCATTTTGTAAAAAAATTGCTCTTTCTTTCGAGTGCCGCCTCTGAGTTTACAGAAAAGGACTATTTTTGAAACGAATCAAATATTCCTTTGATTTTATGCTCAAAATATTATGGAAAAGATCTAGTTTTGATTATAAGGACAAAGGAATTTTATTACTCGATGCTTTGTAAATGACAGATAAATCGATTTAAGGTTATTTCGGGTGGTTCTGTTTAAGAGAAGGGTTCTAACTACAAGCATCTAGTTGGCTTTGTCAGGGCGCCAGGTTTTAAGGAGTTTTCTGTTTGCTTGGAACGCACCCTTTGAAGGATCAAAGTGCTTCCGTGACAGGGTTCACTACCTCTCCAACCCTATCCTCTTTAAGCTGAAGGCAAAACGACAGATTCCTCCCTCATATTTACCCCTCTTCAGTCAAACACTTGGTTCTTAGTGGAAAATCAAAGTCTTCCGTTGTTGGAAAGCAACTTTAGTCAGGAACTAAAGGGAAATCGAATGGAAAAAAGACAATTCTGTGAATAAAAGCGAAAGTATTTATATATCTCTGTCCTTTCTACTTTCTCATATAAACGTAGTAATTTAAATGTATAAGGCAGAAATTCGATTTTGACAGATTCACACACAATATGGCCCAAAGTGTGTGTGTGTGTTTTTTTTGTTTTTTTTTTGTTTAGTTTTTTTTTAAACAAATCTAATTAAAAAAAAATAAAAATAGATCAAAGCCGAAAAAAAAAAAATCATTTTTTTTATATTGCCTGTAAATTATTGGATTATGTCTGCAAAAGTGCTAAATTTCAAGTTTCTAGCTATTCTGGAAGTCATTTATAATTTTAATGATGAGTGAGTGAGTCAGTAACAAAAATGTCAACTTAAAAAAACTTAAAAAGTGAAGGTACACTACAAGCTTAGTGGAACTTGCCCTTGTGGATGCCGTGCACTGAGATACAAAAAATATGTTTATTATTAATACTTCCACGATAAGAGAGAGAGGACTGTAATGTATTTATGTCATTGTCATTGTATACTATGTCATTTTAGTTATATGTCATACGTTATCATTATGGGATTGAGTTAAAAATATAAAGTTGCGATTTAATGGAGATCCATGTGCGCGTATTAATTCATATCTTACAAGGACCATATTCAAACGCCATTACGTACACAACCCCTCCTATTTCATATGCTAGGGTAGTTGTACATATGTTATGTTTGCACGTCAAAAAGAAGTTTTAAATGAAAAATTTAATTTCCACGTCTAACTTGATAGAAGACTGGTTTGAACAGGGCAATATAAAATTATGAATCGACCAACTGTATGAAATATTATCAAATACACGTTTATTTAATTAGTTTGCTACTGGAAGGTTTCATTAGATTTGATTCTTCGCTCCTTTCCTTTCAATGTGTTGGAAAAATAATATGTATTATTTAATCAAATATAACTTCTCATTATTTGATCTTCCGGCAATTGTACTATTTAATTTGAGTTATTTTCCCTCTTATTCCTTCTCATTGGGAATAGATGTATAACTCGAAAATACATCTTAACTGTGCTATTATATTCTGAAAAAAACATGCCCCTAGGAAAATAACAAAATTTGTTTAAGCACTTTAAATTAGGGTGAGCTGCACCTAAGAACTTTGAAAAAAGCTTAAAAAATCGAACTCAAGGTGTCTTTAAGTTAGTCAAGTTAGTCTTTAAGTTCTCTAAGTTGCAATAAGTTAGTGCAGCCATTTTAGGTTTTATGTTCCAAAAAAATCAAAGCTTCAATTTTCTTCATTTTGACGTTTTAAAAAACTTATTGAAAATCGGCAACGATATCGCGGTCGCGTTATAGATATCAAGAAATTCGTTTTTTTTTTTTTTTTTTTTTTTTTTTTTTTTTTTTTTTTTTTTTTTTTTTTTTTTT
>KZ652825.1:720361-749456 GCA_001010745.2 Gerris buenoi | reverse complement strand
TTTTTTTTTTTTTTTTCTATTTTTTTTTTTTTTTTTTTATCCTTTAAAACAGAACCTCTAAATTAATCATCGTTTATATATCTCTCGAAAATGGTTTTGTCAATTTTGATTAAATAAATGCTCTATTTCAGTATATCATTCGTATTCCCGCAGGAAGAATCTAGTTTTTTGTGTCATTACTGAGAATTTCCAAGGGTGAGAGGTTGGGTTGGAATAATTTTGATAAAATGATTAGTCATAATTAATTGTAAAAAAACACTGGACAAAGTAAATTCAAATACCACTGACTAACTGATCACGATATCTCTAAAACTATTTGAACAATGACCATGGAAATTTAAAGATAGGTTGTTCGTACGCTCTTGCTGCTCACTAAAAAAAAATCTTTTTACGAGCGACCACTTTGATTTGAAAACAGGCATTTATATGCAAAATTTTACACAGCGATACTTCCGGAATCAAGTGCAAACCTTGAGATTTGGAATGTAGCTTCCTTTTATGACACAAAACTAACTTTTGAGGAAGGGTAATTCAATTGTATACATGTGACTGCCTACATGTGGTATTTTTTTGGTGTAACTCTTGTTCATCTCTTTTTGGTATAACTCTCGTTATGTTCATTTTATGCTGAGATTCGTGTCTGCTTGAAAATAAAAGAGAATATTGTCCGTATTTGCAGCCACATCGTCTGTATTCCAATATTTCTCGATGGAATTCTTTATTCAATGTGAATATTCTGTAACTAGGCCAGATGTAGAATCTATAGAGCAGTTGATTTAATCTACTGCATCCTACAAGTACAATCTGCATTATCTATCTACATGCGAACCCATTTTATTGNTCGTCTGTATTCCAATATTTCTCGATGGAATTCTTTATTCAATGTGAATATTCTGTAACTAGGCCAGATGTAGAATCTATAGAGCAGTTGATTTAATCTACTGCATCCTACAAGTACAATCTGCATTATCTATCTACATGCGAACCCATTTTATTGATCTTTCCTAAATCAAGTTGAACGTAATTGTTTTTAAAATTATTTTTACTACGCAACAAAAGCAAATTTGATAATACACATCAGATGAAAAGTATATTATATTTTCTCAGTGCTCTTTATTTCTTATTTCATTTCATGCTCTACCTGCTACTTTTTTTTCGTTGAACAGATTTATTTGTCGTCTAAAACTTCAAAGAATTATCTTAAGGCTCTACCGCCCTTTGAGGGTTTCCCTTGAGGAAAAACAGTAAAATTACAATTATACTGGTTCTAAGTTTGAGTTTTATCGTTGTATTTAAATGGCGCCTGTACTATTTATCATAGGAAGTTGAAATAGGGCTCAAATTGTGCAGAATTAAAATTAGGAATGAAGCCTGTGATTAGATTTTTGATATCTTCCTTAGAACCAGTATAATTGTAATTTTACTGTTTTTCCTAACCTCAAAGGGCGGTAGAGCCTTAGGTAATGATGTTTTTTTCTTATTTTAGTCCAGGAGATAGCTTGCAAAAAAGTGTTTGACAAACATCAAGCTAGAATTTTGAATACAAGTCAATCTTTTAGCGCCTTTTAAGAATATGTGGTCTGCCAAGTTCGTCTGCGACTTAGCTTGGCAATAGGCCTAATAAATGTTTTATAGTTTGTCTTTTGAAAAAAAAGGTATCGAAGTATTTTAATTACTGCGAATTCATCATTTAGTCATTTTTCGCTGATAAGAGTACAGAATAGCCTAACTATCCTGTCTGAAAATGTTCGACATAAATAAATAAATAAAAAGTTTAGATTATGATCAAAAATAAGGTTGAACCTATTTTTTAGGCCACAAAGATTTCTATTTTCAAACATATAATATAATAAGTGAGGTGAATTGGAAGCAAAAACCTCAAAGGGTTTAGGGTTTATTCGTCCCTACAAAAGGGCTGTTGGAGTGAATAAAAACCTCCTTAAATCTTTCTTTAACAAATTTGTTGTGGAAAAACTGAATAAAGTGTGTAAAATAAATTGGGTTAATTATAATCTAGTATTTATAGACAATGATGAGTTTGTTCCGTTAATCGCTAAAAACCATAATAGGTGAACTAATCAATTGTCTTTAAGTTTTATTCATGAAGAGAATTTCGGTTAGAATAATAGTTCAATATGACCTCACAATCGTATTCATTTTTTCTCGCGGCGAGAGTTATTTTAGTTGTTTCTAGGTATTTTATTTAATTTGTAAGCATAAATTGCCCATCGATTTTATTACTAGTCTTTTTTTATTCTGACTTAACGACCACACAAAGTTGGACTTTACAATTAGTTAATTAAGGTAAGATTATGCTATTACAAAAACAAAAAACCTATTTTAAAAAAAGTAAACGTTTCGACAGGACTTTATATTCCAGTTAGTTAAAACACGGTTGCGAGTCCGAGTGTTCTTTTAGAGGACAAAAGTGAAACATGAAGTGCTCTTCAAGAGAAGTGTTGTTTAAACATCCGAAGGATAGTGCAAACAAGGTCTACTTAGTGTTAGACGGGAAACGTTTCCACTGTCTTTAGTTCTCCAACATTCTCAAGCTGGGGCCATTTCTATACTATATTTTATTTATGCTCGAGAAGAAGAAAAGAAATGTTTTTCATGCATTCATTGTGATTGAACTATTTCTAAAAAACCTGTAATTGAGTTTAAGAAAGGGAAGTGTGTACATTCTGGACCATTCTCTCACTCCATAAATCTTAACGAAGAAAAACTTAATTTTGTTGAAGAACATTATGATCATAATAATATATAATATTTGCTTATGCATACACAAATATAACATAAATATGTGGTTTAGGTCTCAAATGAAGATATACTACAGCTTTTCCAGGACATTGGAGGACAANTATAATATAGTTGTTTGATAGTAAGTAATCAATATAATAAAGTTGTTTGATAGTAAGTAATCAATATAATAGTTGTTTGATAGTAAGTAATCAATATAATAAAGTTGTTTGATAGTAAGTAATCAATATAATAGTTGTTTGATAGTAAGTAATCAATATAATAAAGTTGTTTGATAGTAAGTAATCAATATAATAGTTGTTTGATAGTAAGTAATCAATATAATAAAGTTGTTTGATAGTAAGTAATCAATATAATAGTTGTTTGATAGTAAGTAATCAATATAATAAAGTTGTTTGATAGTAAGTAATCAATATAATAGTTGTTTGATAGTAAGTAATCAATATAATAAAGTTGTTTGATAGTAAGTAATCAATATAATAAAGTTGTTTGATAGTAAGTAATCAATATAATATAAACAATCTGTGTGTATCGCCCTTTTAATATAATATTTCTAAAGTAATTTCTTCAACTCGCTTAACCATTTGGTCTCTCATCTATCCACTAGCTTCTTATGGCGGACTACCACATGCGGTATTTAAATTATTGCATACATTCTAAACACATCAAAGTGCATATCTTAAAAACTACTCAACCGATTTTAATGAAATTTGGATGGTTGTTCATGACTAGCATACTTTTGGTTTTCTTCTATTCCCATTGCTTTCTCTTCCTCGTGCGCACAAACTTTTTTTTATTAACTCCTATAACTTTAAAAATAGGTACTAAAAGTTAGGATATTGGATATGGAGTTCCATATTAGTTGGTCTGACCAAACTGGGAATAAAAAAAAATGTCCAAATATTACAATCACCGGCATTAAGAATAAGAATAGATTAATTTATATTAAGTTGATTTTATAACATTAGGACAAGTCACAGGTCCATCAAATCCATTTAAGTACAAAGACACAATTAACTAACATTAAAAAACACATAATTTACATTAAAACATTTCTTGGTAATATTCCTCCAATTTATAATATACATTGTTTAATAACAAATGTCTAGTCTTTTTTTTAAACCAATAACGTCTAAATCTTTTATGTCCTTGCTAAGTAGGTTATACAATCTTATTCGGATTATAGAAGGACCAACCTCAGATTTGGATATATGGATATTGGTTTTATATGCATGGTAACTACCATTGTCTCTAAATAAGTTACTATTCACTTTTAATGTATATGTAGTAGCGAGTTATATATGAATTGATTCACCACCGTCATTATTTTATATTTTATTAACAACTTTCTGCTTGATTCATGCCTTTTAGCTCCTGCTATAATCTTTAGTGCTTTCTTTTGAAGAATTAGGAGTGTTTGCAGATTCGTATGACCCCACAGAATAATGCCATAACTTAGTACACTCTGTATCATTGCTTTATATGCATCAAACTAAAATTTTTTCTGACACTTAATTTTAAGTTTTACACTAATAGGCAGAGTATTTTACTTTTCTACATTATTAACATAAATATTATCAGCATATTTTTTTAATGGTCTTAAGAAACCTTATATTTCCAGGTTTACTTGCTCAGGTTTTGCATAGAAAAATATAGAATGATATCTTGACTGAAATATTTAAAGGCGAAACGATTGAGCTTCCTCTAATTCCGAATCTTTCCATTCCAGTATATAAGGATTATTTGTCATGTCAGATTTGTCTTTGCCGTGACCGTTAAAAAAATATTGAATATTCGTCTCTTTTTACTAATTCACAGTAATTTAAAAGCGCTAAATACCACAAATTTGATAAATTATCACTCATAAAGATGCTTTTATTTCCTTACTGTTTCTCTCTTAATTCCATTACATAAATCAACTTGTTTTTCTTCTCGGGTGGTTTTTTTAACAGGCTGAATACTAAATCACTTATTTAATTTTCTCCCTTTTTTTCTCGTTCATACTTTATACTTTAGTTCTTATTTATAACCGTGGAGAAGGTTGGTTGGTTGCAAGGGCGAAAAACGTTCGTTATTTAAATAAAAATTAAACTGGCCTGGGAGGGTGTTGAAAATGAGTTGAAGTGTGTCGAAGCAAAGGAAAGCCTTTATAAGTAAATAGGAATGGTACTTTGCAAAGAATTCGCCTCCTTAATGCTGGTCTAACGTCCGACCTCCCCCTCCTACTCACACCATCATTTAAAGAAATCTCCGCCATCATTAAGTTTGAAAAACATTCCCCCCCCCCTTTTCCTATAAACTGTTTGCTTCTTTTTCCGGGCCAAATAGAATTCACACCCCTCACCCCTCAATTTCACCGTCGAAATTGGAAACTTTTTTTGTGAGTGGAATCCAATAATCGAATTCATCCTTTTTCTTCTAACCCCTTTCTGATTGCTAATCGAACAGAGAATTGCTATTCAATGGCAACGCTATTTGATTCGTACCAGAAGTGAAAATGCCACGATAAGACTAACTTTTAAAGCGAAATTTTTTTTAGCTTGACTTTAGATGGTTGTTCATGACTAGCATACTTTTGGGGCCAGATGTAGAATCTATAGAGCAGTTGATTTAATCTACTGCATCCTACAAGTACAATCTGCATTATCTATCTACATGCGAACCCATTTTATTGATCTTTCCTAAATCAAGTTGAACGTAATTGTTTTTAAAATTATTTTTACTACGCAACAAAAGCAAANTATATATATATATTTAATCTAAAGTCAAGTTAAAAAAATTAATCTCGCTTTAAAAGTTAGTCTTATCGTGGCTATATACCCTAAATACCCAAAAGTGTTCCCTGATGTCGGAACACAAACGATTTTCTGTCTAGGAATTTTTGAAATCGGTGACCTAAAAGAAGTGTGTTTTAAAAATGTTTTGTTCTTCAGAACGATCACATAGCACACAGCTTTTGTTCCCTTCTTAAGCTCGGAAGGAATACTAATAATATAAAGCAGTTACCTAAATTTAAATATCAAGTACCAGTTAAAGAAACTATTGTAATAATGCTAAAACAAAAATAACTAATGCAAATATTCATTCAACAACACCACAATCTCAACTTACACCCTCTTACAAATCAATCTCGCAAATTACCTAACCACACAGCAGTATCAACCCCTACGCTCTACAATAGCCAACTATTATAATCTTAAAAAACCGAATAAAGAATTCTACTTTCAAAAATAAATACTTGTAGGACTGGTACAGTTTAGCTCTTATAATCCGATATAACCATTGTAGAAGTATTATAAATAAATAAATATAATTAAAATAAGAACAACATTTCAATAAGAGATACCAATGCAAAGTTATAAATGAGTTGAGAAACTAAGCAAAACCCTTATCTCAAGGGTACAATTTTTCTATTTACAGTTAATTTTATGATTATTGTATTTATTCATTTACAGCATATTATTTTATTATTATAATCCTATAAAACAAACTCAATATTCTAATGTAGCACTACATAAGGAACTAGACAAAAATATCATCAAGTTAATCACCGAAATTACTAAAATAAAAAATAAAATAACTAAACGCTGACAAAACAATTTAAATAGACTATATCGAAATAAAAAATGAATGTACCTACTTTCGAAAAATGTACATTCAATACCAACTGTAATGATTTTCGGATATTCTTCAGTGAAATATAAGGTCACGTAAAAAAATTATTAACTTGAAAACTTTTATATTCATCCAAAATTGATAAAGTGTCTCTCTCTGGGACTTAGATTTAACCAAGAACTAATAATGACTTTAAATGCTATAATATAATAAGATTAGATAGACAAGATGATAACAGAGATGTTAGAGTTTAAAATAAAATACAATACAACTAAAAAAAAAAAAAACAACTAAAATAAAATACAACTCAAAACCCTACCATTTACAGTCCTCCATAACAATACTACCAAATAGAATGATTAGAGGACACAGGTGCCGGTGACATGAACCTGCTCTCTAACTAAACTACAGCTACAACTCTCTATTACCTTACTTAGAAATCTACCCACACAGATTACTACCTATTATATTACTACCCATTCATCAAATCACTATTGTCAAGTTATATCTACAAGCAAAGCATATATAGGATATAGCATTTTTGCTATATACAGGATATAGCATATTATATCCAAACTTACTTATCTTTACAATAACATTACATTTCAAAACCAACTTACTTAATTGCCACCCACAAGAAATACAATAGACGGATCAAATCAGCAAGCTCATACCCATAGTTAAAAAGAAACATAGACTACTCATGCTCACTAGATAGTATATACATACATTAAAATGTTAGTACTCAAGGAATTCTTAAAAACTAGACATTTTATATACTAAACACTAGGATCATATCTTCATGAATATATTAAAAAAAATATAACCAAAATAACAACAAGACTAAAATAACACAAAATAAGACAAAAAATAAAAATAAATAAAATAGATTTCATTTCGGCCAAATCAAATAAAGGAATTAAAAGAAACGGAGAATCAGACAACCTTTTCAAAACCACCACAAGACAATCTGACCATACAGTGCCAGCAGGAGACCCTATAACACCGCCCAAGGAAAATAGTTGTAATCAAAACAATGGTCAATAATGTCTTTGTTTAGCTGAGCGAAACGAAGCTCTTATACTACACTTTGTATTTGATTGGACACTTACTTCTCCTGAACGGCTGAATCGATCTGCACGGATTGACCAACCTCAGGAAGGTATAGATTTAATCTGCAATCTAAATTGGTACACAGAGATACGGGTTACGAGGTACAAAAGTTAAAATAGTATATGCCCTTTATGATGCATGTCGTTGCAAAGCTCTTTAAGAGTATAGTTATTGTTATTATGTTCACTTTTGTCATATTTTCATTTAAGAGGGGTTAAAAAAGAAAAACAAGAAAAATGCTTTTTGGACTTTACAATGCTAATAACAGGGCGGGAAGAGTTACTTCCCTCCCATAGGAGTGAAAAAACAATCATACCAACTTATTTTTTTAAATATTATGTTGGTAGTATAATTTTTTTTTAGCTGTTAAGCTAATTTTTCGGGAAGTGACTTTAGGTTATCATAAAAAGTCTTTAAATTAAAAACAAACTATTGAAAGTGTTTGTTTAAAAACGTATATATTTATTATAAAATTTATTTTAGTAAATCAAGTATCTAAACGTCAGTTAACGGTCTTTAAATTACGTGAAATACTCCTTTACCTTTACAAAACAATGGATGAAGAATGGAGTTTGGAATCATTATTCCCGGACGAGACTTGTACTCCTCCGGATATAAAAGAAGTTGCACTTCATCCAAAGAATAATTATAATTATAATACTTCTCTCCCTTGTTGTGTAAATAACTATTTGATGTCCGATGTCAGCTGTTTATAAATAAAAACGTTTAATGTTAACTATCAACTGTTTAATATACTATATTGCGTACTGCATTATTTCGCTAATAAAAACAAACATTGAATGATATTGTTTTAATTATTTAATTAGTTATTGAGCCAAATTAAATAATATATCAAATGCAGATTCTTAATAAGCGATGCGGAGTTACATCTCCCATAGTACAACTGCATTGCACACCAAGTATAAAGTCGAACGAATTTATACATAGTTACTTATTAATCATAGGATTACAAAAAAAAAAAAAAAAAAAAAAAATCTATGGAGAACGTTGCAATGTTAAAATACGCCATAATTGATAAGACCAAATGGTAGAAATAAAGAAATAAGGGATAGATATAAAAAATAGATAGAAATGATGTTAAATAATTGTAAATGCGTAGCTGTCGGTCGGGGATCCATACGGCGATCCACGGAGATAGTAGGTACGAGACTGACGTCGGGCGAGATGTATTGTCACCCAGAATTCCACATATATCAGACGCTGAAGGCTGTGCTGGAATTGTCTTGAATAATTAGAAACACAAGAGATCTTATTTGAAAGAGAATCGCTGGAACTTTGGTTAATTTGTCACTCAAACTTCCTTCAGAAACAACAGAGTTTAATTGTGCACTGTGACTTTACACTGTATTAGATTAAAGTTAAATAACTTTCATTATTTCCATCGTAATTATATGGGATGCTGAGAGTAAATCAATTTTAAAGATAAAGGATGAGGCGACGCGGTCGGGAATTTACAAGAACACACTTAATTTTATAATGGTATGAGAGCAAGAGAGATGATCACGGCTTACTCATGGCAACAGACACGTTAGTAGAGAAGGTAGGTTATAGTGAGGTTATCAGGACGTAAATACTTTAAAATATAGATCTTGGATCCGAAATTAAGTAAACAGTTTGCGGAATAAAAACTCTGATCAAAAACAGTACAGATATAAGAAGTCAAACAAACATTTTGTTAATTTCAGTAAATACGAATAGATGCGGAAGTGCCGTAGTCAATAATACATTTTTATTCCAATAGGCAAAGTCTAAAATACGGATTTCTAGATGATCCCAGAGTTAATTAAGATAAAAGATCTGCCGTAAATTAATTCATGGTCACTTAATATCAAGGGAATGATGACGATAGCCTTGGATAAAATAAATATAAATTGTTTTATAGAAGGATGGAATGATTTGGAGTTAAAAAAAAAATCATACTATAAATGAATCGTACAGATAGAATCTATCTGTCCAGTTCTACCTGCCCAGTTCTAGCAAGGCTAAATACTATTTTAGGAGAAAGAAACATTAATGTTCCAAGAGATAACATTTTTTAATTAACTTAAAGTTTATGTCTCTTTGCTGACTAATTTGATCACAAAATTTGGTTTACACTCTTAACTTAATTTTTTTTAGACTAGAATAATACATAGAACAAGTATTTAGTTGTCAAAATGTAAACGGACGAGTCAATTGATTAGTGTTGATTAGTGTCTAGTGATAAGTGCGGGTGATTACCGAGGTCTATTTCCCTGTGTTTAGTAGCCTTCTGCACATCTCCCCACCTCCTAACATTGCCTTCATTTGCATGTATTTACCTTTATTAGGTGCCAAGTCCATAGTAGGGGCAAAAATGAAATGGACAGAGGAGACAACTGTACAATTTCTGCAAGAATACATTAAGTTTTAATGCCTTTACAACGTCAAGTGCCAGGAAAATAAATAGTAGTACACGATGCGGCCCTTTTGTAGGACAAATTTAGGTTACAAGATTTGGATACAGGGAAGTTAATTAAAAGTGTATAAATGTTAAGATAATAGTAACTTGTTTTGTTGAATTTTAATTGACATTGTTTTTTATCAATAACGTTTATTTTATTTTATAAACCACTAAAATTGTATCCTAACTGAAAATAATATCAAATCAAAGTTGTTACTATAGCATTAGAATAATAATATCTAAAAAGTGCCTATTGAGCTCATTGCAACAGTCTAAAAAAATATATCCCAATGACCTACAGAGAAGATATTAAAAATATAGAAGATATACAGATTGGAAGGAAGCGCAGACTCGATCAGCTTACTTTGAAGTCCAAAATCCTTTAACATTGTTTTAAATTCTATCTAGTAAAACAAATTTCTTTAGTGTTTATTCATAATCTATATTTCTATATTTTATTTTTTGTTTACTTTTTAACAGTTTCTACCTAGTTATTAGTCTTTTATTACGGCTATTGCATAATTATTGCATTGTGTATTTATAGAATTATGTTATCGTGTAGTATTAGCTGTATGTTGTATAATTTAAATTGTGACCTGTTAACAAATGATGTAGGTACCTGATATTTTGAATGCATTAAGTGACTAAAAAAAAGTAGAAACTGTTCAACTTAATTTGACCATTGAATTTCAATATATCTTAAAATCAAACCGCCAAAAAAATATCTACTATTATACATTAAAATATAAGTATTATAAATAAGAACTTTATTTCGTTTGCACCTTTCAAATAAACAATTAATAATTGAGGATTTGCTGTAAAAACTTATAAATTTGAGTGTTTCAAATAATTTTCCAAATAAAGTTCGTAATACATTTGATGAAATAGAATCTTTGTGTAGATCATTAGAGAGGTTAGGAGTTGATATAAACAACCGCAGTTATGTATCCATAATTAGATCCAAATTTCCATTACAAATTCGTGGCTAGTTGCAACAACTTGAGATGTTTTAAAGTGATTAAAACCTCAGATAACTATAATAAATCGATTAGATAAAAATAATTAGTATGAAAGAAAGATCTAGCGTAGGAATAGGGTTAGGATCTAGAGAAATATGGAATAGTTATAGGCCAACTAATGTTGCAACAGATGCCTTGCTGGCTAAATAACCAAATTGCCAATACCCGAGCTAAATAACCAGAGCAGCACTGGTCTGATTCTTGTAATAAATACAAAACTGTAGAGAGAAGAAAAGAAAAATTTGAGAGAAACTGTTTTTTATTTAGAATCGACATAGAGCTAAAGTTTGTCTTAGCCAACAAGTATGCTTCCTCTGCAAGACGAAAGCTCATCACCATAGTAGCCTTTGTCCAAAATATGTAAAATATAGGAAGGTGGTTTCAGTAATATCAGTTGAAAATAGTCAGAAAATGCCTTCCAATCTTTTCAATCCTCCCTTTTCATTTGAATAACTACGTAAGGAAAAGGATGGTACCTCGCATTTTTAACTATGGTCCTCCCCTCGCTGGGGGCGTATACTGTTTGGTTTCTAGCTGAGCGTTCAATGACTGCGAGTCCACCGTCATCATCGAATGGCCTGCTAAAAAAATTTAATGATATTTGTTTAATGGAGGTTGACTGTTGCATAAAATTATTCATAATATTCAGCATGGAGAATTTTTTTTGCTGACCGCCACAATTACCGCAGTAGAGAGCAACTTCCATCACACCCTCTCTTATCTATTATGGGGATAATTCCACATTATGGTGAACATTTCGTTTGGCCCTCTTTTTCCTTCTGTCTCCCCCCACATGTTACAAAACACGTTTTGATTCCCACTTTCATACAACGTCAGATTTAAAACGACATACTTTCGGCAATAAAAAAATAGTATGCTCTTCCCATGTGGAGTGTTCAATACTTTCTGCAGGTCGAAAGAACAGGTGATAAGTGACTTATCGTTTGCAGCTCTCACTTGATCTGCTTTGTACCGTTTTGAAACAGCCATTTTTTCATCTAGATGACTTTTCAATTCTGGGTCGTTTGGCAAATCCTTAAGTTGGAGACAAATGCTGCATTTATCTTTTTTTCCTGTGAATGCCAATATTATATTCGGTGGTTAAATTTTGCTTTAAATATCAAATCTGAAACTGCTTTAAAACCATTATCTTTGCAATAACTGCAGTACAGTCTATAAAATTGTTTACAGTACCATAGTATGTAGATACTTTTTTACCATAGATACTTCATGCAGATACTTGTTTGTGGAACTATTTCTGCAGTAGTGTAAACGTACTACCGGTAGACTCTCAATGTAATCTCTTACATGTTTTATTGATCGTGCAGGAGTTTTATTTTTGGGCGCAGAAGATCCACGTTCGTCCATAGTGGCACTTCTCAAAATAGAGTTTTGATTATTTTCTGTGTTCCTCAACATTTTGCCCCGATATCCAACTTAGAGCCATTAGAAAACCTTTACAAACTTTTTCCAATTTATTTTGTAATGGTAAAAAATAAGTACGTGTAAACTGCCTCCGACTAATTCCTGTAACAGTATATCTGGCTTTGTCTGTCTTGGTAATACATTTTAATAGGAAGTATTTTTTTTTTTTGTATATTTGACAAAAACCAATATTCAGAATGAATATTTTTTCGGTCTTCTTCATTAAATTTTAATTAACACTTTTGTTTGTATGTTTCCTTGCATGGTGTAGGTCTTACACACCTTCCTGGTATAATGCCATCTTTAGAATTCTCATATGACTAGCCAAGCTCACGGAATAATTTACTGGCTTTTTTGAGACGCCGCGTTTAGTACGTCGGCCTTCAGACCCAACCTTATTTAGTAATCCTGAGACATCTGAAATAATAAAATATTAATCTCTTAGTAACTTATATTGTTTAAATAATTAGGTATCCACCTTAGTTATAGGTAAATTTAATCTCGCTAGAAAACTCACCATCAATAATGTTGGGTAATTCATTTTCAGCATTAAGTAATTCATCATTCATCTTTGTCAATATTAGGAACTTAATGCCCATCAATCAATAGGAACGTCAAAATTGAAAAATTGAAGGGGCCCAATGCGTTCTATTTTTTGTCCATAGTCATCCTCCATTTCGAAATCAATTTCAGCTTTAATGTATACGTGGTTAGTGACAAGTTAAATGTTTTTTAACTAATGTAGAGGGACATTATTTTTAATCCTAGAATATTGTATGTTTAGAAAATAAGTGTGATTCTACTAATATTACAACAATATAATTATTATACTTAATCATTGTAGGCAATCCCATGATTAAAATTTAACATTTAATTTTTATTAAAACCCACCGTCATTTATAATATATGAATTGCTTCATCTTCATTTAGTTGGACATTTTTAGTTGGCAACTTATTCTCTACAATTTTAGTATCTTAAAACTCATTCTACACATTTTTAGTTTGTAACTCATTCTCGACATTTATCTGAATTGAATTGTTCGAGCCTTCGTCTTGGCAGTCAAAACCAATAGTATTATCATTAATATCATTATCTTTTAATTTTTGTTTAACAGTTTGAGTGTACTGTACATAATAATTCACCAGTGCCAATTATGTTATTTTAATCTGAAATAAATTCTAAATAAGCAACAACCTTCTTCAAGAATAAGGTAACTATATATTTTATTAATTATTAGGTATTAAATACAAAAATTATATAAGGAACCTATTATTAAAGAATTATTTCGAAAATTAATAAAATACCAAATTTACTTACTGCGTTCGACTTTAGCGAAAGAAGAACCATTAATTGGCCTCTCGATTTTCCAGAGTACGAATATTTTTTTACACGTATCATGTTTTAACTATTAACAATTAACATTAATCAATATTAACTTTAAACAATATTTACACTTGACAGATAACTTTTTTCTAATTATTACAAAAAAAGTATAATGTTAAAGAAAAAAAAAAGAGTTTTTTGCTACAAATAACCCCAGGAATCGATAGAATATCAATTTTTAAGAATATTAAGTAGCAAATTAAGTACAACTTTTTTTTGTGTTTTTCACGATTGAAAACTTGCAATTTCCACCGAAAAAACACGTTTTTCAACACTTTTTTACAAATATCTCATAAAATACGATTCTTATCGAAAAAAGTGTAGAGAACAAAATTGTAGCTTATGAAAAAACAAAGATACTAATTTTTATAATAATATTGTAGGTCCAATACAAAGCGAAATATGGTCGATGAAAGGAGATATATATTTTTTTAATACTTGGATCCGATGTTATGCAACGTTAAATAACCTGAAAAGGTTTGATTTTTCGGATGTCATGATGGGAAACTTTAGTCCTTAAAAAAACCTTTAAAATGAGCGAAACTAGAAGTCAATTGCATTTATAATGAGCGACAAATATGGATCACTCATAGTTTTTCGGGAAAAAACGAAGTAAATTAATCTTATGTTCACTAGAATTAATTTTTTTTATTTTAACTCTACAATATATTTGATTTTAGTGGTTTTCGTGTGTTAAAAAAAATTGACTGGTTTAAAATGCTTTCTTTTTGAAAAATGTTGAATTCATTTTTACCACGTCTTCGAAATTTCTAAAAAAAAATCTATTTTTCCGAAATAACTTAAAAACTATAATATCTACTGGAAAAATGATAGAATACAATAATATAGCTCTTTTTCTACCAAACATTTTCATTTTTTCAGATTTTACCTTTTGAAGTTCATATCATGGCGTGAGCACCCCCTGTCTCAAGCCCTACAACCCTTAACTTTTCAAAAGGTAAGAGTATTTTGACTTTCTAATCGACCAAGACTTGTAGCCCTTGAAATTAACTTGCAAATGGATATTTTTAAAGTACGATAGCTTGAAAATTAACGGTTTTTCTACGTGCGTAGAAAAACCAAAAACATTTTAGTAAGAAATATTGGGATTTCGAGCTCTAAGGTCCAATGTACACAGAATAGGCGAGCGGCGGAAGCGCGGCGCTGGCAAAGTGTGGAAGAGGCAAGTTAAACGGTCCAATGCACACAGAACAGGCAACGGGTGGCGCGGCGCGGGCGAGGCACACTTCTTCAAAATGACTAAAGAGGTGAGTGAATAACAAGTGTTGTTTTTTATGCTTATGACAATGAAAATAATAAAGCAGCAGAAAGAAGCCGTAGAATATTCAAAAGTTGTTTCTAAGGAGTACCAATTCACTAATGAAATGCAAGTATGTATTGACCAAGAAAAATGTTTATCCAACTAAATGAATAAAAGTCGCTTCATATCTTACTTTATTGAAGAATTGAGAAAAAAATGTATTGAGTGCCATGCCATCAAGGAGAAGGGGAAGCAGATGAATTAATAGTTAAGATAGCCACTTTGGATGACTCCAATTTAAAAACAGTTATAGTAGCTGAAGATGTCAACATTTTAGTGAACTTGACTGCCCGAGCATCAACTGATAAAGAAATTTATTTTCTATGCCTCTTCGGTTGTGTATTCGTCCGAAAGCTTTGCAACGGAATATCAGAACTGTGCTAAGCTTATACTTTTTGCTCATTGTTTTACTGGCTGTGATGGAACTTCAGCATTTTATAATAAAGGAAAGAAAAAGTTCATCGATCTCTTAGAAAAAATATATGACTTGAGAAAAAGCTCAAGTATGTTACGACAGTAGAGTAGAGGTGGATAATATCTTAGAAGCTGGCAGTATTGTACTATTTTAGTATATGGTCTTGCCATAGATGCCAGTGTTAATAAGTAAAACAACATCGAAGATTATTCAGCGTTTCTTGAGCAGATAAGATATAAGATATAATCATTTATTAAAGCCACAATCAAAAATACTGCTGTAAAATTGTCGTCACTTGTGCCAACTGTAGCTGCCCTGGATGAGCACATAAAATGAGTTTACTTAAAAACTCAATTGTGGTTGGGAATAAAAACCTCAACATAACTGATTTGGGATGGTTCAAGTCGGATACTTTGGAGCCAATAAAAATGAGAAGTTTGCCAGCCCCGAGGAGCTCATAAAAATTATATTTTGCAATTGCAAAAAAGGTTGTGGTTCGTCGTTTGGGTGCCTTGGCTTATTTTGTAATGCCACCTGTTGTGGAACGTGCTCTGGCGATAATTGCCAAAACTGTCCTCCCATAAACGAGGACGAAGAAGAGATTGATCAAGAGATGGATAGCTCTGATGATGAATCATAGTTACGTTTATAGTTTTAATCATTGTTATATATATATTTGTTTTTATAATTTTTCAATAAATAAATATTCAAATATTATTGAATGATTTTTTTTTTTTTTAATCGGGGTAGTTTTTAAGGGTAAGACTGTTCACATTAATAAATAATAATTTTATAAGAAAATAATACATTTTTATAAATTTAGCAGAATCAAAAGATTAGATAGGGGTGAGAGAGATAGAAGATAAGGGGTGGTTTTTGGGTTGAAATTAATGAAACATTGTTATACAAGTACAGAATAATTTTTTCGTAATTTAAATTCTCAAGTTAAGTTCTACAGTATGTAAAAAAACATTTTTCAACGTTATTTATAAGAGGTAGTTTCTAAGGGTTGAAAATCAGTAGTAAAATACAAATTATCTTCGATTATATTTATTTTACTTAATTCAGCCAGATTTTAATGCATAAAATGCTTAAATACGTGTTTTCCTATTTTTTCACTTAAGGGTAGTTTTACCCCCTTAAAAACAAAAAGCGCAACTTGCGCATATATAACTTTTGAAGAGGAGGGTAAGATTACCTTAAATCCAAATTTTCATAATAATCCATGCAGTTTCTCAAATTTCGGAGGTAAGACACTATTTTTGGCCCGAGTAACTGGACTATATAGAACAATCAGGGGATATTGCGGGAGTGCGGGAGCGGGAAACACCATGAGAAACAGCTATATAGAGCGGGAATAAGCTGAGAACTAAGGTTAGCAAACATTACAACAAAAATATTATTATATAGAAATGTAATAAAAATAATAATTTTGTGATAGAACTAAGAAGTTATTTCAAAGATTGGCCCTTTAAAATATATATGAATTAAGTTTGGCCCTAAATTACCAGCAGATTGGCCTTTATTGACTGATGACCTTGAAAAGATAGAAACAGATTGGCCCTTGTGGATTTATTTAGACTTTTGGCGCAACACCATCGATATATTCTACTTTATTATTCAATAGTAAGTACGTAGTTAGTGCGCAAAAGGATTTAAAAGCGAACTTGATTTAAAATAATTTTATAATTTAAATATTATAGGAATAAAAGAAACATTATAAGAAACAGGCAATGATTTAGCTTTGATTAAATTTGAAAAAGTATTAAACACAAGGAAAATGGTAGGCATAATGTATTGTGGCTATGGAGGCAATATCCTCCACACCAGTGGTGCTCAACCTTTACGAGCTCGGGATCACCTTTATGTCATATAACTAATCAAGAGATCTACCGGTGGCAAATTGCGACAAAAACATAAATTTAGATCAATATTTTTAATTAAAGAGTATATGCATTAACAAAGGTTAAGGTTTATTAGTTTAAATAGTACATATTAACATATATATACTACATATTATTAAATTTTAAATTTAAAAAATTAAAAATCCTTAAATGCAGATACCTATCAGTGAGATGGCTGGCTCTGCATTTCTTCTGCAAGTTTTTTACAATCTGGTAAATATCTGGTAATTGCCATCCGTATGCATTCGGACAGATGTTCATCGGTGAGCCTACTCCTGTACTTAGATTTTATAACATTCATAGTTGAAAAAGCTGACTCGCAGAGATATGTAGAACCAAAAAATGAATACACAAAACTTGCCACTTTAAAAATATTTGGGTANAAGGGGAAGAGGTGATAAAACTAATAAAGTAAAAAATATATTTATCAACTAACAGAAAAAACTTAGGTTTGAAATAACGCTGAAATGAAACTTTTAGGATAGAAGAGATATCAGTATCAAAGTATCAACCGCGGTGTTAACTCATAAAGCCGTCAAGCCGGCACAGAACTGAGAGTTAGTTTTATCAATACCCTTATTTCTTTTTTAAACTAAAATCTTAGAATATATGAGATAAAAAATATTACTCACATGTTTTTTTCTGAAGTTTTTATTTTAACGTTTCTTTCATTCGTTACCCAACAACTCATTTTTATATTTCTGTGTAAATATTTTTATTTAATGTGTGTACTTTTTGTTTACTATGCAACGATCGACTTGGAAAGTGTCCGCGATCGACGGGTTGAGCACCCCTGCTCCACACGATACAATCTCAAACAAATATGGTTTATTATTAGGTAGATTAAGATCATTATATTATGATAATATCTGGAGACAGAGTTGATTAAGAATATTATAATGTGTTCATTCAACAAATATAATTACTACTGAAGAAGCTGGCACTCCTGAGCCAGGAGCTGTAGTCCATTATCTGTCACACAGGAAACTACCAGATTGAGAGTAGTGTATGACGGACTGACGGATCTGCTAGTTCATGGAAAGGGAAAGATAATTTAAGTTTAAATCAATGTCTTTTAAGAGGCCGATTGCTGATGGAACTGGGCTGGCTGGTGGACTTATTAGAAATAATTCTTTGAGTAACGTTTCATGAAACTGTTATAACATCGGATGTTATAAAAGCATTTCTGATGATGTTTAAACTTATACATTAGAGATGTCACACAATTCTTCTGGACTCGTGGTCTTTTAAAAGGGATATCGCCAGATATCGTCATAACTTTACAATTTATGGATTAAAAAAAAAATTATTCGGATTAATTTCTAGTCCGTTTATTTTAAATGCCGCGATTAAGTATCGCTAAGTAAATCAAACGGATTTTTGCTTCCGAGCTTACCGAAGGTAACGGAAGCTATTTGATCGTTCTGAAGAACAAAAAATGATTAGGTCTCCAATTTTAAAAATTCCAAGACAGAAAACCGTTTCAGACATCAGGGATCATTTTTGGTTCAGTGTCTGTCTGTCGTTCAATTTTTGCGAACTGCCATATCTTAAAAATTACACGTCCAATTTTAATGAAGTTTGTGTGGTAGGTCATAATTAGCCCATTGTTTGTCCCATATAAGTTTTGACCTTCTGCGCCTATTTGTTTCTCTTCCACATGCGCACAAACATACATTTATTTACACCTATACCTTCAAAAGTACTTATCAGATCAGAATGAAATTTTTATAGTTTATCGAAACTATCCCGCAGATAGCCCCTGATCAATATGAACCGTCAGCGCTGTTAAACTTTTGCTAAATTGATACTTTAAATCGTGTGTAAAATCAAAACAATTTTGACAGATTAAAAAAAATTAAAAAAAACGGGGGAAACAATTAAATCAATTAGACAATATAGGCTTGCAAAAACCAATAAAGTACGTGGGTAGGATGCGAGGAAGCTATGTGCCACACCAATTGGCAGTCTATTTTTTTCCTAGAGCAACTCGAAATTTAGGGCTCTCTAAGAGGAATGCTACCGAATTTTATAAAGGAATGAAACAATCTTTAAAGAAGCAGCATTGAACTTAAGGGAATGGAATTTAAATGAAAAAACATTCCTAAGTCAAATTACTGCTGAATGCAGTGAAGAAAAAAAGTGTAAACCCATATTAGGGATTCCTAGGAATACGATAAAAGATAAACCAGGAATTCAAATGAAACTAGGTAACCAAAGTTTAAATACTAAACGAGAAATTTTAAAACAAGTTAGTTCAATTTTTGATTCTGTGGGCTTAGCAGAACCTATAGCAATCATTGATACCTATTGTATCATTAAGATTTTACCTATCTTAATTTGGTAAAATTATTTACTAAACAAATTAATTTGGGTTAGAATGATGAACTTAAAGAAAATTAAAGAGAAACTTAAAGAGAATGAGTAGTGGATTTAAAATATTATTTGCCTCGTTTCTTCTATATCTAATCATATTTATGATATATATTAAAATTAATTAGAGCCAAAAATAACCCTCGCCGTCCTTTGATTGGTCTAAAAACTAATTAGTTAACTTCTTCACTAGCTCTAACCGCAAGTTGCTTCTGTGCGTGGCGTTTATTCCTTCTTATTCATTCAGAAATCGTCCTGGTAAGACTAAAAATGATACGCTGTTAATGAAGATTGCCAGGAACTTGGAGTAAGGATTGAAAGCGAAAATTTGAGGAGATAAAATCCTAAAACTGAGATAAAATCGGCTGTGAGAGGAGATGAAAATGGTTATCAATTAAAGGATGTAATTTTAAAAATTACGTCCTTAAAAAAATACTTAAACTTAAAATTACATCCTTAAAATTACAATACCTTAAACAGACGTTTAAGGTATTGTTTAAGCTATCTTTACTATATATTTTTTTTAAATTTTACATACAAAATCGTCGAATTTCTAAATATTTGAGAAATGTCCGTTTCCCATGTCCCACCAAATACCAAATACTTCTACCAAATACTTGCACCAATAATACTTACACCAAATACTTCTCCTATAACTGAGTAGCCTCACTTTATTTTAACTCCCTCTATTCATGAAGTGCCAATTAGGGTTAACTGAATGAGTGTTTCCACTTATGTATAAAATAATATTTTGTGAAAAAGGAAATTGCTGTTTAATAACGGTTTATTTCCCGTGGGGAAACGATTTCCAAACTCCATCGGAATAAAACTATGTATGATTTAGTTGCCCCTTCCCATCCCACCCGTCCTCTTAAAATTAGTCCCATATTTAATCAAAGTTTTGTACAATGTAAAAACGCTTTTAATTAACTTCTCATGCCTTTCACACACAAATCTTGTTACTTAAATTTAGCACACTGTTCGACGGCCTACTGTACCTACTGTGCTGTAATGTTTAAACTGCCAGGCTTGCCGGATCGTGTGTTTTACACCAAATATACAACAATTCTAAAATGCTAGAATAGGCAATTAAATTAATATGTGGAAGACTGGTGTAATAATAATAGTAGTATATCATATAATACTTTTTGACTTATTTATAAATTGATCTATAGCCAAACATTACAGGTCACACTTTTCATTCCATTTTAAGTTACATAGTTTTTGTCCTGCGCTCCTGTCTGCCTTATCACTCCACAGGTATTCCTCATTACCTCGTATCACCTCATATCTTTGTCCTCCACTTTCTACAAGTCTACAAATTCATACATTACTTGACCTTAGTCCTTGCCAGATGCCCTGCTAAGTTCCTCTGTTTTATTTATTTCCTGTATCCTTTTATACTTAACTGCTCTCTTATTCAATTACTTCTTTTATTTAAATATGACTCTTAACATAGATTTAACTATTTCATATGTTTATCAGAGACAAATCTTGCAACTTAGACCCATTTCCTGACCCATTTTCTTGATAGCTAAAACTTGCATAGATTATGTATTTTCGAGGACTATAATTTTGCAATTTTTTTATTAACCGATAAATTTCTTAATTTTCGATAATGTTTGACGGTAAAATTCAAACAAAATTGTAAATAAACGCGATAAATGACAGATAAATGAGGTTGAACCTACTATACGGTCTGTCTCCGGTTCTATTGGACCGATCTAGCTCTTAAAATTAATATTAAATTATATTATACACCTCCACGTTATTAACTTAGCTGTTTTCGAGGCATTAATAATTACATGCTTTTATTATGCCTCACTTGCCTATGAGACAAATATTGTAACCTAAATTTAACCTACCATAAATTTAGCAATCGCTCTAAAATTTTTAGTTCACCATTTTTGTTATTAACGTTTTTCTTTTTCTTTTATTTATCTTATAACCTTAACATGAAGGAAACAGAAGCATAGTTGGTCGTTTTGAACAACGAAACTTTATTTCTCCTGTGGCGAACCCAAACTAATATTTTATTTAGTATTTTTTATATTTTTCAAATTTTTATATTTTTGCTTATAGTGATTTATTTATTTTGGATTTTTATTATAAATTAATATCAGTCGAAATATAAAATTCAAACAGTTAACGTTTTTTACTTCTATAGTGATGACAACCCGACGTGATAATTTCAAAATTTTTAAAACATTTAAGATCCTCACTCGACTCATTAAACAATTCGCTTATTCAGTGTAAAAGCATTGGTGTCAAAATTCAATAATTTTCCAATTCATTTTTTTTTTAAATTGTCAAAATCAAAGTCAACAAAAAACAAACTTAGGAAATTAAAATTAAAAAAAAAAAATAAAAAAAAATAAAAAATACAGCAAAGTTCGGAATCCTCAATTGGACAAAATCATCAAGACAACCAAGAACTTTCTCGGGTTACAGTCAAGCCTTTACCTTTTTGGGAAGCCTCTCCTAAATTATGGTTTCGACACCTCGAGTCACAGTTTGCACTTGCGGCTATTACAAACCAAACAACTAAGTTCCACATAGTCGTAAGCGCTCTAGATCAAACTGTACTGTCAGCCGTAAGTGACATTGTACTGTCCCCTCCTAAAAATCCATACATGGCAATCAAAGCTAGGATGGAAGAACAGTTCACAGACTCAGAAGAACGACAACTTAAAAATCTTCTCTGCAACCTGGAACTATGTGACAAACGCCCTTCTCAGTTGCTGAGGGATATGAAGGAGCTAGCTTTTGACAAAATATCTGAAACATTTTTGAAGTCCCTCTGGCTCCAGCGCCTTCCACCTCAAATCAGGCCGTTCTTTCTGTGAGTGAAGGTAAAACATCTAAACTTGCTAAGATTGCCGACAAGGTGTTGGACATAACCAGTGGTGCTGACACCTTGATTAGAAAAAGTGTCGCTACAACGTCTTCCAGCACAATAATTATTATAAGCATTATTATTATGCAATCAATTATTATTATAATCAATTATTATTATGCTTTCTCTTATTACACTCGTCAAGTTATCTGGCCTTAATAAAGTCTAGTGACAGTTTAGTTATTTCAACAGTTTCATTAGCAGAAACACACCTTTTTTATTTTCAAAAACACCAATGGGAAAAATGCGGGTACCTCAAATGATCTCTGTGTGTCTCTCAATTAGGTCAGTCTTTTTCAGGGAAGCCAACAAGATCTTGCCTGTTGCAAAGGGAAGAATGCCATTACTCCGCAGAAACTCTGTATATGGTGTTGAAGAAAAACGGTGACTGGCGTCCTTGCGGGGATTACCGGGCACTAAATTCCGTAACAGTACCCGACCGCTACCCGATTCCCCATATACACTTGACATTAGGACTGCACGGGAAGACTATATTTACGACACTTGACTTGACAAAAGCCTATCATCAGATCCCGAGCGAACCAGCAGACAACTTTTGGCCTCTTTGAGTTTATACGTATGCCATTTGGATTACGGAATTCAGGACAGTCCTTTCAAAGATTTATACACGGCGTACTCCAAGGTTTGAATTTTGTTTTTGTATATCATACGACGTGTTAATATCTTCAACTTCAGTGGAAGAACATCTCGACCAATTAAGACAGGTGTTTACCAGACTGCGACAATACGGAGTAGCACTTAACGCAGCCAAGTGCAACTTCGGTAAACCCTGGGTAAAATTTTTAGGCTACTGTGTCTCTAGCAAAGGCCTTAAACCACTAGAAAATAGGGTCGAGGCCTTAATTTTTTTTTAAAAAAACCAAACAATGCTACTGAGATGCGACGATTTTTGGCATTAATAAATTTTTTTCATAGTTTTATTCCAAAATTTCCTATGCTACAAGCACCACTGACAGACCTAACAAAAGGAAAAAAGAAGAAAGCAAAACTCCACTTATAGCCCAGTCACTTTAGACAAAATATGGGTGATATTTCGGAATAAATCCCACCAAGCTAAATTTTGGTATACACCCTCGTTTTGGCATCAGAAATAACCGCTCAAAAGTCTAGCTCGATTGGGTGTTCGGAACCTTACA
The DNA here is from genome assembly GCA_001010745.2 of Gerris buenoi. NCBI lineage: Eukaryota > Metazoa > Arthropoda > Insecta > Hemiptera > Gerridae > Gerris > Gerris buenoi. Next base: position 725,631 of record KZ652825.1, on the reverse strand, counting down.
AAATGGCGGCCAAAAGGTACAAAAAAAAACAGTTTTTCCGATATATCTCGGAATACGTTAATCCTACGACAGGAATAGTTCTGTACTAAAATGAAGAAAATTCAATTTTCTGCAAAAAAGGTTCTATACACTTTCTCTTTATTGTTAACGGTTTCCACGAAATCGCGCAGGGAAAAGGACTAATAAAAAATGAAGTAGTATTGGGGGGCAAAAGAACTCTTTTATTAGAGATTTCTGACCTTAAGCCACAATCTATTTATTTTTCCATATATTTTTGACCCCCCCTTCCAAATTTTTCATTTCTCTATTCACCCCCCACTTNCTAAATTACACGTTTATGCAAGATGTTGCCCCGTCCCATCACTCCTTGCAAACAATTCAATACTTGCAAGAGAACATTGTGCTTAACACATCTTCAATGTTTGTTATAATACTGAGAGACTCCTCCCACTTATCCCCCCTCCCCCTCCTCTTACACCATAAGGTAATTTATTCTATCAAAACTAGAATACAAGACAAGTTCACTACCCGGACAACGACTTTTTTTAAGACCCTATTTCAAACCGTCAATACGTGGCTTCTACCCAATCGTTTTTAAAGTTATATATATGAAATCTAAAGGAGAAGAATGTAGTTTTCAGACCCCGCAAAACCCATATCTTTATCTACTACTGATGCTGAGCTATAAGTGTTCAAAAAAGGGCAAATTTTTTTTGGCCCACCCTGTATACACAGAGATAACTACATAGGTCAAATATTTATTTATTTTTATTTTATTATAATAAAACAAAAAACGTCTAATCTAATTGTCTTACATTTGCATAATGAAATCGTCAAATAATGTGAAATGTTATTTAACTGTTTTATTTTTATTTATTTATTTTTATATTTCATTTGTTTATTTATAATTTTTATTTTTTTATAAATACCTGCATAAAATTTATTCAAATCTTTCATATCCACTTTATGATTCATATTATTATTGTATAATGATATATATGTTTCTAAAAATTCCCTTTTTTATTATATGAATATAGCTTGATGAGATATTTTAGGAAAATTGAGCAATTTAATTTTCTTCATTTTAGTACAGAACTATTTTTGTCGTAGGATTGACGTATTCCGAGATATTTCAGAAAAACTGTTTTTTGGTACCATTTGGCCGCCATTTTGAAAGGTTCCGAACACCCAATCAAGCTAGACTTTTGAGCGGTTATTTCTGATGCCAAAACGAGGGTGTATACCAAAATTTAGCTTGGTGGGATTTATTCCGAAGTGAAAACCTAAAGTAACTGGGCTATTAACTGGACCGACGAATCAGCGAAAGCCTTCTCCACTTGCATAACAGCCCTCTGCGACGCAGCTACTCTGGCGTTCCCTAAGGCTGATGGTGTTTTGTGTCACATCACATTCACATCTGAAAAAGGAGTAGGCGCCGTACTGCATCAAGTAGAAAATCAAGATAAAAAAAACCAATCGCTTTCTTCTCCAAAAAACTTACACCCACCCAAACCAGATACAGTACTTACGACCGAGAACTTTACGCCTTGAACAGTGCAGTGAGACATTTCAGATATCTTCTTTCTTATATATTCTTATAGCGATTTCGTTATGTACACTGACCACAAACCACTGCCATAACCAAAAATCAGACAAATGCTCACCACGACAACTTCGCTATTTAGACTTTATTGGACAGTTCTCTACGGACATTAGACACATTACAGGACAAGACAATAGTGTCGCTGACTTACTCTCTAGAATCGACAGTATTAGCTCAAACAAGACGCCAATAGACTTTGACAGAATTGCAAACGAACAAAAAGATGACGAGCTACGTTCCTTACTAAAAGGAGGAACGTCAGCTAACCTTAAACTAGTTTCGTTACCCAACATCAAAACACCTTTATATTATGCCATTGAAGGGGAACACATAAGGCCATACATTCCTCAATATCACAGAAGAGCCTTCTTCTGCAGCGTTCACGACCTGGCGCATCCGAGTAGACGAGCCACATCAAAATAAATTAGACAGCGATACTTCTGGCCACAAATAGCAAAGGACAGCATCAGCTGGACGAGGAGCTGTGAAGTGTATCATCGTAGGAAGATACAGCGTCACACCAGAACACCTACTCACAGTTTTCTTTAAGAATCCACCCGCTTCGGGCATGTGCACATCGATATAGTCGGACCCTTGCCATCATCGAGAGAATTCAGATATCTGTTGACTATGGTAGATCGATTCACGTGATGGATCGAAGCAATTCCTCTCGCCGATATCAGTGCCGAGACAGTAGCGTATGCATTTTTCGCGAACTGGATTGCTCGTTATGGTTCACCTATTGCCATACCTAGCGACCTAGGCAGACAGTTTGAGTCCAGACTATTCCAGGAACTCACTCGAATGCTTGGAACAAAGAAGTATAGAACCACCGCTTACCATCCATCTGCTAACGGCATGGTGGAACGGACTCATTGGCAACTCAAGGCAGCCATTAAGTGCCATGAAGGCAGTGGCTGGAAAGATCCTCTCCCATCAGTTCTTCTAGGCATACGAGCTTCCTACAAAGAACACCTCAAGGCTAGTTCTGCTGAGCTGGTGTTCGGAACAAGCCTGCGATTACCAGGTGATTTCTTTTCCCGCAACCCAAGGAAGACAACCCCAGCGAATTCGTAAAACATTTACGAAATGCAATGAACGATATAAGACCGGTTGCTGCAAGCAACCGCAGTAAGGAAAAAGTATTTTTACCTTTTTACCTTTGTTATGTTATATCCTCTTCAATACCTTTCATTTGATACCCCACTTAAAATTTTAAACAAATATTTTTTTCTCGCGATGTGAATTATCCTCCATTTTGAATTTGAACAGCTGATTATTTTGAGTTCTATATTTCTTCTTCTATATTTTTCCTGTGTGCGCGTCAAAACGATCTTTAATATTGTTAAGTTTCACGCTTTTATCTCTTTTGCTTCAAAAGTTATTGGAACCGTACAGAGACAGACAGACACAGGAACGAAACTATAAGGGTTTCTTTTTTTTGGTTTTACCAACGAAATCCTAAAAAACACCCATATTTTTAAAACTACTCTCCGATATTTAAGAAATTTTGTTGGATGTCGGAAGTTGCTCATGGATGGTCCCATATTAATTTTAACCATTCGCGGACATTAAATATTGATAAATTGCTATTTTTATTACTGAACAAAGAAAATATATTTTGACTGAATGTGAACAATATTTTTTTAAGTTACATGAAAATTTGGGTGTTACCTGATTTTTCCTAACAAATGATTTCTTTGAACAAATTGATCACAACTTTGTTACGTTTATAGATATCGGATCGTGCTTGGATAGAAATGAAATTAAATAAAATTATCTTAATTATTGACACACATTTTATAGTTTACATGATATAGCCAAAAGAGGCTAGAAGGCTTCAAGAAAACTGCTATGGAATTTTAATGGCAGTGCAAATTCTAAATGGCTACAATCCTTCATAAAATACTTTTACTGTAAGTTCACATTTATTAAAGGGAATAAAAAGGGTTTGGAGCTTTGTTCAGCAGATTAAATCTCTTAAAAGAAATCTAATTCTCTCTGTTTGAAGCAGGAACTAGAAGGGTTGCTATTTCAAGAGGAATGCTTTATTCAAGAAGCTTTGTTTGAGGAGGTTTAAGATTAATTCATATTTGAAGAGGATCTCGAACAGCAGCTATTTTAACCAAGTCTTCAGGCATAGAAACATAGGAATCTTTGTAAAGTGTTGGCTGGTTGAACCACAATGTCTTATATCTCTTTGGAATTGTCTGAGATAGGTATAACTATATAACTACTAACCATTGTACTATCTATTGTACTAACCATTGTACTAACTATTGTACTAACCATTGTACTAACTATTGTAACAGTTTAGTATTGCTAAGAGTAATAAAATAATAAGTATACGCCAAAAAAGAAGGCCACAGACTGGAGGTATTTGTCATTCAGCATTGCACTCATGGTATGAATATAGTCAATCTTTCGAAATTATCAGAAAGATTAAAAGTATGTAAGTAAAGTAAGTGAAAAGTGACAACCTAAGAGAAAAGTGACAAGGATAAATAAATTGGTCCCCGCTAGAAGCTAAACCAAAATGTAAAAAACATACTGTTGAAAACTATAAAGATTAGAATTACAACATTTTTTTTCATAACCAAAAACCAAAAACACATCACATTCCAAAATCCTAATCTGCCCTTAACTTTTTACTTTCTAATATAAAGACAAAGTATTATGATGTCGCGAAGATTCGATTTTGATGGATTTTTGAGGTTTCCTGACTCCCTTAAGGTGTTTTTAAAAAATGGCTGTCTATCGTGTGTACAGACGCGTTGAGCCTCAACGACTGGACCGATTTTTGACGAATTTTGGTATAGACCTACCCGGGAAAAATCTAGTTCTAAAAAAACAGTCACAAACGCGCACGGAGAGAGGCTGGGTTCGATTCCTTTTTTCATCCGACGTTTTAGGGCAAACTGGCTAAACGAAATCGATTAGTTTTTTCGGAGAGGTTTGTGCAAACATTAAAGCATGTTTTATCGAAAAATATCGTGTAGAAAGCCAAGTTATTAACAATTTTGTAAAATAAAAAATTAAATAACTGCCGATTATTGATTTTAACATCAATGAAAATCATAACTTTATGATGTATGATGTTAACCCATTTTGCTTAGTTAGCAAAATAAAAAGTGTTATAAAATTGAAACATTTTCCGATAGCGCTTAAATATGCGCTAAATTATTTTGGAACTATTTCGCTAATTGAGGTGAAATTCCGATCAATTATTTACCTCTTTATAAGATAAATAATTTCCCTACATATATTTCACCAAAGTATCTTAACTGCGATTCTCAGGGTATTTTCTTCTTAATAATAGAATAAATAATTTATGATATAAAGTATAGTATTTTCTATTAAGGCTTTGGGAAAAAAACTACTAAGGCGTTTTATTTTATCGCGTAAACTAAATGAGGAATAGGAAACCTAGCCACTGATTCCCTTTATGAACCCACGCGGAGCGCGTGTTGAAGCCGTTTTTAAAATAAATTAATTAGTTTGGATATTAAAGGATTTAAATATTATTAAAAAAATATAAAGAGGCTCCCTTTTAACAATCAACTCTTATCCGATTATTCCGCTTATGAGGTTTCTCAATTTATTCATAATAATATTATGCTTCAAATTCCTTTTAATATTTCCTTAATCCTTTATATATATATATATT
>KZ652825.1:680288-719911 GCA_001010745.2 Gerris buenoi | reverse complement strand
ATTATCAGTCTAAGGGTCTCATTTATCCTACTCTTCTTAACCTAAATTCCCACTTTATCATGTCTTCACTTAATCGGTTTAATGCCCAGTTTCCGTACTATTTTAATGGACCATTACTTAATTAAAGATTAAACTAATGACATCAATTTAATAGACGGGTTTCTCAAAACAATTTAATACCTCCCTAATGATTATTAAATCTCCCAATAACCCTATTAATTAAATATTAGGCTTTTATTGACATAATAAAATTTAAGAGCTGTAAAGAAACAAAATATTCTTATCTATATATAAAACCAAGAGTGAAGGTGACTGACTGATCACTAAATTCTCCTACTTCCCATTGACTTAGAGATTCGAAATTTGGTACATAGATAGAGTGTACCATTAATAGAAAAGTGCGGCCATTTTGATATCGATATATGGCCACCATATTGAATTATATATAATATGGATATGGATATATATAATATGGATATGGATATATATAATTTTGATATCGATATATGGCCGCCATCTAGGATTTGATAACACTCTATTATCTCATCTTGCAGTAGACCTAGAGATCTAAAATTTGGTACATAGACTTGTGGTAGCTAAAAAAGAAAATTAAAGGTACTGTCACTTAATATATGGCCGCCATATTAAATTACAACCACCATCTTGAGTTTAATAATACTCTATTATCTCAGCTTACCAGTGGACATAGATATCTGAAATTTGGTACATAGACTTAAGGTAGCTAAAAAACAAAAAATTGACACTTTCACTTCAATATGGCCGCCATCTTGAATTTAATCAGATACTATTATCTTAGCTTCCAGTTGATTTAAAGATCTTAAATTTGGTACATAGACTCACTGTAACTAAAATTGAAAATTGAAGGTAGTATAAAATAGAATAATTGAAAATACATAAAAAAAAATAATACAACCTACTTTTACTAAAATACTAAATTATGTAACAATAAAGATATATGTATTAATTATGTAGTTTTAATTATTATTTATACTCAGCGCCAACTTCTAGACGGATAAGGTGCAAGAAGCACACCGATGCGATGCGGCTAGTTATTTATATTATTGGCTGTTGTTTCCCTTTGTAGTCAGATATAATTTTTTTCTTTTTTAAAAATAATTAGGTATTATACCAAACACAAGAACCTTAAACAAGAACATTAAATGAGGTTTGAGATACTAGGTATAAAACAAAAAATTCAATGCTACAAAATAAAATATTAAAGCCTGATTCAGAAATGTAATTAATCCAGAAAAGTCAGTTCATTCTTGAAAATAATGTGCAAGATGAAAGAGATGATTTGTTCTAATATTATAATAATAGTTATGTTAATTATAATAATCATTTATGTTATTAGGCAGCAAAATGGAATTTTGCTGACAGGTTTTTTTAAGTTTTAGTTCCGAGCCGAATGCGAGGATAGGCTAAACAAATTTACTGCTGAGGCGAAGCCGAGGCAGGAAAACGTTAATTACCTGCTGAGTTGTAACCGAAGCAGGTAATCTTAAAACGTGTCAAGAATGTTCCTTTGCTGCATAGTTACATACAATATTTTATCTACTCACGGCAGTAAAATTAAACATTTCTTAACTGTTTTTAGGCTGGAAAGTACTATTTCGCTGATTTGTTATTAAAATATTAAAAACAGGCAGGAAAGTAGTTGAACCAGTCAGGAATAGTTATTTACGCACCAAGGGAGGAAACAAAGTCATTACTCCCTGAGCGTTATTGTTGGTTCCTGAATAAAAAATGGGGGAGAGTAATAGTTATTTACGCACCAAGGGAGGAAACAAAGTCATTACTCCCTGAGCGTTATTGTTGGTTCCTGAGGCGAAGCCGAGGGAACCATACTGTCTAAATCCCGAGGCGAAGCCGAGGGAGTTATTTAGTTGGTTCCTGAGGCGCAGTCGAGGGAACCATGAAGTTTAATCTCGAGGCATAGCCGAGGGAGTTAATTATGGTGCTATGACTTTTTGCTCCCGTGGTCCGTACAAGATTTTTCCTCCAGAAGGGTGGAAAACAACACAAACAAACCTAAGATTTCAATTTATCAATTTATTTAGGTATTAAAAACTAAGTTTACAAATGTTTATACCTTTAATTTGTTTAGCGACTTTTAAAAACAAAAACAAAAAAAGTTTTTAACATCTTATTATAGAAAAAAATAATGTAAATTTAATGTGCAATTCATCAATTCCAACTATGTTTTCTTTGATTTCTATAATAACTTAAAGTTATTATAGAAATCAAAGAAAACATAAAAAAATTTTCCTCGGGCCCCTAAAAGCGCGGGGCCCGGGGCGGTTGCCCCTGCCTAAGGGCGGCCCTGATAACTTTCAATAACTATGTAATTATAAGAATAACTCTATAACTCAAATGTTTAATAATACACAAAATGTACTACAAAATGACTAACTGAATAATATTTAATTTATTTGTGTTTATCTCTAAAATACGAGAAATCAAAAACACAAATATAAATATAACCTGATGGGATGTAACCTACCTCTTTTCTACAAGGACTCTTTTCTCTAAGTTTTGTTTAAACTCAGTAATGAAGTCATACGACATTTTAAAATAACGATAAAAATTAAAGTATCACGGCAATCAAAAGTACGTGTCATTTAAACTCTGTAATATTTAATAAAAAAGCTTTTAACCTGTCGAGTCATTGGGTTAAAAAAAAACTGCTATTAGTTACGAAACAGGCAACACTGATTTTTTTAAGAATAATAAGTTGGCTCTACTGTTACTTTCCACCACGATTTTTACTTTCCGCCACGATTTCTACTTTCCGCCACGATTTTCACAACTAGGCTGTAATGGGATCCTTTCCTCCCTATAAACTAGGGAGGTAAGTTAATGTTTCCTCTCTTCTGGAGGAAAAATACTTTTACCTCCAGCAGGGAGAAAAATTGAACTTTCCTCCCTAGTTTACAGGGAGGAAAGTTGCTCATTGCATCATAAGCCCGGGCGGGCTCAACAGGGAGTAATGAGAAAGGAGGGAATCATAAACTTTCATGATTCCCTCCAGTGTTGCCCTAGATAAAGTACAAGGAAATAAGGTTGGTAATACTCAATATATGACTCATCTACCAAATAATTCTCCAATCTTATTTTAGTATAAAATTCTAATAATTATTATCTATAATTCAATTGTTATATGATTAATATTATTTAAAGAATTGTTAATATTATATTGTTACATATAGTGAAATTAGAGTAGGTTAAGTTGGCTATTCTGTTTAGTTGCATGACAAGGCTTGCTAATGGCTGATTCACTATTGTCATTCTTTCGTCTAGACTCTTTGTTTTTATTTTTTTGTTCTTAAAGTTAAAACAGATTAATTTTGTGTTTAGTTATTTAGAAATTAGAAATTGTATATTTGTTAGTTATTTGTAGTATATCTGTACAAATAGAGGTTGAAAGTGTTTTTTTGAAGGTGTTTAGTTATTTAACAATGGAAAGAGACAATAACATTGTAGATTTCGACCAACTCTCNCGGTTCTATTAAAGTTTAAATTAATTTATGCAAATTGTACTTTTGTCATGAAAAATTAAAATTTGTGACTTCAATTCAAATCAAACAAAAATTTCTTAAGATGAAGGAGGTATCGAATGACAAAAAAAAATCAAGCACACAACATTATTTTATATACAAGCTTTATTTTAAAATTAGTCATACTTTGACAGTAACTTCTTTTGTAGGAAATAAAAAATTAAAGTAGTTTTAAAACAATTACAAAACATTTTTAAAAAAGTAATAATAATAGAGGTTATGTGCGATCTTTTTTGAGACGTTTGTTTACTGAAATTTCTTACGTCTTACTTTGCATTAGCAAAGTCAAGTTTTACAGTTGTCATTTTCAATAGCTAATAAGAAGCGAGATAAAATAAAAAAGATAATTTAAGATTAGAATGGTATAATGTAGATTAGATAAAAGATAAGGGTCTCATTCATGTTTTACAGGCAACGGTTCTATTAAAGTTTAAATTAATTTATGCAAATTGTACTTTTGTCATGAAAAATTAAAATTTGTGACTTCAATTCAAATCAAACACAAATTTCTTAAGATGAAGGAGGTATCGAATGACAAAAAAAAAATCAAGCACACAACATTATTTTATATACAAGCTTTATTTTAAAATTAGTCATACTTTGACAGTAACTTCTTTTGTAGGAAATAAAAAATTAAAGTAGTTTTCAAATAATTACAAAAAATTAAAGTAGTTTTCAAATAATTACAAAAAATTAAAATAATTATGTGCGATCTTTTTTGAAAAGTTTGTTTACTGAATTTTCTTACGTCTTACTTTAGCATTAGCAAAGTCATTTATAACATTTTCAAAGTCAAGTTTTACAGTTAAGTCATTTTCAATAGCTAAAACAGCTAAGTGAACTAGTCTCTTCTGTGTTTGAGTAGATCTCAAATAGTTTTTTATCCTCGAAAGCGTTGAGAATGATCTTTCAGCTGCACAGTTTGTAGCTGGTGTACATAGAAACACTTTTAGACAAATGCCTATGTTGGGATATAGGTCCAGAATTTTTTTAGATCTTAGAAATCTATTACGATCTGACAGTGACATTTCGCTATCTCCATCTCCCTCTTGCCTGCTTTGAACTAAAAGTCCCTTCAAATGTATGCACTCAAGGACAAATGATGATTCTTCAATATCACTGACTTGCATACAGTTGTTGCAAAGAAATCGCTGCTTCAGTTATTTCCTGAGCACTTAAGTTGCATAAATTTGTTAAGAAGGAAAATCTACTGATGTAGTCATTATAAACACTGATTCTTCTGTTGAGTTCATACCCAAGCTTTTCAATTATCAAATCAAAGTTTTCTTTGAGAAGAGCGTCTAAAGTTTCTTTTTCATCTGCCTGTTCTGACTCACTTTCAGATGTGTCTGTCTCATCAAAAAACTTCTTTCTTTTTCTTATTCTTTTGGGTCTATCTTCCATTTCTAAGGACTCGCCATCAGTTTCAAGAATAGCCTGGACAGTCTTGAGTTTTTTTCCACCGGACATTTTATAGAAGTCAAACATGTGTTTAGTTCATTCACAAATGAAATTAAGGAATTGTAGAGACGAACAACTGTAGCTACATTCATACTGTGCGATTGTATTTTTTCACTTACAGAGTTGAATTTTTCTAGAATATCACCCCACAAGGCTGCCAAAAACAAAGTTTTAGGAGATACAAGTTTTTTTAAAAGCCCTCTTGCTTTGCTCTTTGTTTTCTCATTTTCATCGTGACTAACAGATAAACACTTGAGAGCCTGAGCGATCGGTTGCAAATCTTGATTAAAACTTTTGCAGGCCTCTTTCTCTGGCCGACCATCTGGTTATGCTCAGTGATTTTATTGACAGGTTCCTACCTCCAGATTTGAAAAATGATTCCAGTAGGTTCCACCTATGGCTCGAGGAAGAAAAAAAGTTATAGAGGTCTTGCAACAAGTCAAAAAACTGTCTGGAAACATTACAACACTCTGCAGCACTGGTTCCTATCAAATTAAGGGAGTGTGCAGAACATGGCACAAAAAATACCAGAGGATTAGCCTCTTTTAATCTGGCTTGTAGTCCTGAATAAATACCCGACATGTTTGACGCATTGTCAAATGACTGACCTCGACAGTTTTGAATGTCTAAGCCATGAATCTTAAGGAATTCAAAAACTGAGTCAGCAAGTTCCTTTCCAGTGTGTCCATGGTTTTTTAAAAACTCTACAAAACGTTCTTCAGGATTCCCAGATTTATTTACATATCTCAAGATGAAGGAAAGTTGGTCATCGTGAGTAACATCGGGCGTTGAGTCTACGATTATAGAGAAGTATTTGGATGCTTTTACTTCTTCTAAAATAGTTTCTACAACACTTCTTCCCATTATCTCTATCAACTCTTCACAAATAGTAGAAGAAAGGTAAGATGTCTTACCTTGACCAGGGTTCCCAAAACGTTCAATATGATTTTTTAAAAAAGGATCAAACTCTGCAATGAGCTCTAAGCACATCATATAGTTTCCATTACTTGTGGATCCAAACAATTCATGTTCTCCTCTAAAGGCAAGGCCACGAGATGCCAGCTTCTTTATTACAGCAACTACTCTTTTAAGCACAGTTCTCCAATACTCTACTTCTTTAACAATTTGTGATTGGAACTGTGAATCAACATTCCCTGCTTTAGCAGCTCTTTGTATGAATGTCCACACACTGTCTTTGTGAGGTGTTGAGTCCTCATGTTCTTGAACTCGCTTGGAACCATGCTTCCAATCACTAAATCCATCTTCGTTGAATTTACTTGAAGCTGGACTAAATAGTTTGCAGGGACCACAAAACACAGATCCCTGGTGTGGAGAGTAAATTAAGAAATCCCTATCTACCTCATCTCCGTTAGCCAGCTTTCTTACAAACAAAGATTTGTTCAAAAATCTGTTTTTGTCAGGATAAATTCTTTTTGATTTACCAAAATTTTCAAACTTATTTTGATTAAATCCACATTTAGCAAAGTAATCCCGAGTAGTCTCGTTAACTGTCCAAAAACTTGGATCGTGACTGGGCTTTAAGTCACTACCCTTATTAGTAGGAGGAGGTGGATCTGAAATTGGCCGGGGTAAATCAGGTTCNTATTTTAATTGTCTAAATTCTTTTAATGCGCGGTGTCACGCCAAAGAGTTTTTTTCTTCTTAATACCTCTTCTCCTAATTTAAGATATACATTTACCTTTTAGGTAAAAAAATAGCTTTTATCTGAACAACGTATCCATTCGAATTCATTCATTCATAATTTATTGTTTTTTCGGCAAGTGAATTTAGTTGTGTGTCACAAAACCTATGTATTATTGTTCTATTTTTGGCGAAGTGCGTGTTTCTCCTTGCGTATCTCAGACCTTTATAAAAAAGTTCTTTTTATGTCCTGCATAATATTTATGACTGTCATAGTATAATCGTGAAAAATTTTACATAGTGGAATAACAGATGGAGTTGCAAGATTCCCCGCATTTTTATTTCTACACCTACGACTACGACCTACAGGTACCCTCAGCGCCGGCCATATTGCCAATTATTAACGTAATGTTTATGATAAATAATATCTTTTTTGTATACCCTTTTACATAATATTCAATTATAATTTTTAGGTAGTAGTCATACTACGGAAAGTTTAAATTTAAATTTAAAAATCGAATTATAATTATTATTAACAACAGGAGACAGACAGATAAAAATAGAGTAATCAATCAAAATAATTAGATATAGCACAAAACTGTAGAAACACAAATAAACGAGTAAACGTCAAATGAGCGGAGTAGTTTTAATAACAAGGCAAAACAAAGAATCCACTATAAGCACTGAAGAGGGACGTAGTATTTGTCTAGGTCTAGGAGTCCAGCCAAGGAAGTCCCATCTCACTCGGGAATCATCGTGTTCCCCTTTACTACAGTCTACCTCTACCCTACCTCTTTTACTTAGTCTTCTACACCTTCTAACATGCACTACTCTAGACTTTCCTCGTATTTCGTTTAGCAAGATAAGTAATAAGTAATAGGTTATGATTGCTTATTACGTGGAACAATAATTTGTAAATAATTAATTATTAGATGATTGCTTACTTCGTGGAACAATAATTTGAAAATAATTAATTATTAGATACATATTTTAAAGCATATTCCATTTTATATTTATATTAAATATTAAGTATTTTATAAAAACGTAAACAAAATCCAAATGCACAACCACAACGCAAATTCAAAGCTAATTAAGTAAATATAAAATAAAATCCTAATGCACTACCACAACACAAATTCAAAGCAAATAAGTAAAGATAAAATAATATGCAAAGTAATCAATCAAAATAATTAGATATAGCACAAAACTGTAGAAACACAAATAAACGAGTAAACGTCAAATTAGCGGAGTAGTTTTAATAACAAGGCAAAACAAAGAATCCACTATAAGCACTGAAGAGGGACGTAGTATTTGTCTAGGTCTAGGAGTCCAGCCAAGGAAGTCCCATCTCACTCGGGAATCATCGTGTTCCCCTTTACTACAGTCTACCTCTACCCTACCTCTTTTACTTAGTCTTCTACACCTTCTAACATGCACTACTCTAGACTTTCCTCGTATTTCGTTTAGCAAGATAAGTAATAAGTAATAGGTTATGATTGCTTATTACGTGGAACAATAATTTGTAAATAATTAATTATTAGATGATTGCTTACTTCGTGGAACAATAATTTGAAAATAATTAATTATTAGATACATATTTTAAAGCATATTCCATTTTATATTTATATTAAATNCCTCAGCGCCGGCGCTATGCACAGCCGGGGCAGGCGGCCGCTTGTGGTGACCAAACTGAGGGGGCGGCCCGCACTGCTCTCTCAAAATATTTTGTTAGAATTTAAAAACAAAAGCCTTAGTTTTTAAACAATGATAATGTGTAATAAGATAAACTGAGGAACAAGCAGTCGAATAAATAACAATCTGATAAATAAACGTTTATTATAGTTAGTATAGATCTCTTGGTAATGTGCCGCCCCTAGGAAAGATTAAAAACAATTCCGTAGTAGTTAGTGAGTTAAGCCTTCGGCGTTCGGCGTACTGAGAACGGCTGTCGGCAGTTTTAAACAAAGGGTTTTTAAGATGGAATCCTAGTTATAACACCCCTAGTCACTCGACAAAACCTTACGCCTTATCAGGGTTATTTTAGAAGGCGAGCTTAGTTTATCGCATTTCGGGTTTGATCTTAGTTCCACATTGTCAATTGTATGGTTTGCTAAAACCCCTCTTTAGCTCACTCATTTCGCTGCCACTATATATTTAGTCATATAAAATATAGTATTCATTTTTTTTAATTAAGACCAATTGAGATGACTAAGTGCTTTTTATCTTCATTAATTTGATACTCTAGTCGTATATTGACTTTAAATCAACTACACTAATAAATAAAAACTTAGGCCTACTGACCTACACTTGCGCTCAGTACACAAGTGTAAAATTAATATGAAAGTTCAATTAGTAAATAAATAAATATTATACTTATGTTTCACAAGAATCATATTGTAATGTCCAATATTAAAAAAATATGTTTTATGTTTTTTTTTCTTTTTGCCGCCTTTTACCCCCTTCGAAAATTTGCCGCCAGGGGCCCGGGCCCCCAAGGCCCATGCGTAAATCCAGCCTTGATTGTACATACGAAAACTAATAAATGGGAAACACTGGGCCAAGGAATTATTAACTCGTATATGAGAAAGTTTGTCTGAGTTGTCTCGGACCGATTTTTTATTACTTTAAAATCATTTAAATAATTGATATTATTTTATTTCTGGATGAAATTCGTTTAATAAAGAAATACAAATGTTTTCTTTGTTGAGTAAACCTTATACAGCGCTTTTTCTGGAGATAAGAGTTTTATCTTTCCAGTGGTACCAACTGAAGTGGTCATAAAATATATTAATACAGTAATATTTTCAATCGAAATCAGAAAGATCATTTGTAATAATAACTAATATTTATATTATACTTTAAACATTTCATTAAGCTAAATATAACTAAGTCCAAAGTTAATATCTGTTATGGTTTAAGGTTTTCTAAACGTTAATGAAAGAGAGAATTCGGTCATGTATAGTGTTAACTTCTTCGAACACCTGTTCGGTCTCAACGGAGAAACATGTAGCAGATCGACAAAAAGGGTAGGCCCTGAGTCGGGATCTTTCGAGACACAGGTGGATCTAGAACCGATCGTGGGGAGAGAAAAAAAAACCCAAGCACCTGTTTCTGAAGGAGAACTAGAGGGTTGGTACAACGTATAACCTTTGTCAAGAGAAAGAGATAGGATGAACCTGAAAAAAAACCTACCCATTATAAATAGAAATGAGAAAGAGCTAAAAAATGTTGGAGCGAGAGTGGGATAGCATCTTATGAGGGATGCTACTCCAACACCTGTTCTTATCTCCCTCTTAAGAGCTTAAAGAGATACAATATAAAAAAAAACTAAAACCTGACTCTACTATATATACCTGCTCGAGAAAAAGACAGAACTAAAAGTCAGACGCGTGCCAGAACGAGAAAAAAAACAACACTAATATGCAGGAACTACTAAAACCTAATGTACCTATCCATACGTATAAAGAGAGGAATTATCAAGATAATTATGTAGCCAAACTAGTACAGATGTGAAGGGGGATGTAAACACCTGCTATACCTCTACCAAGTTTACATAATTCCACATGGTTTTTTTTTTATTTAAAAAAAAAAAATAACATTAAACAATACATCCGCCAATATTAACACAGGTAAAGAAATTGAAAATGACACTTGAAACGGCTGTATATACAGTAGACAGAAGGGGGGAAATAGGTGAACAAATGTAATCCTTTATATTTTCTGGCTTTTGTTCGTGGCACTTTTACAATTTTTTTTTTGTTTTCCACGAGCTAATCTATTTGTACAACTGATGCTGAGAGGTTTTTTTTTTTGAAAGGCATCCAGATTACATATTTGGCACAATTCAATGACAATAACAAATTAGATTTCGGTTTTTTTATTAGTTCATACTTTATTATACGTGGACTTACCGGTGGCAACGTGCTTAATTTTATATATTTGAAGATTCAAAAGTAAAACTAAGCAAATTTATGGGCTTATAAAAACCCATAAAGAAAATCACCCACTAAGACCCATTATTAATTCTATAAACTCACCCATAGAAAAATTATCAAGCTTCATTAACCCGTCACTGAATAGTTTAAACAATGACAATAGTTATGATTGCAATAGCGTTTTTACTTTTAAAGACCTGATATCCACAATCGAGTTAGAGGAGGACGAATTAATGGTATCGTTTGACATTAAATCCCTTTTTACTAATATCCCCCTCAAAGACTTATACAAAATTATCCAAAAAAACTGGCCCCAAATTGAACCTTTCACGAATATAAAATGCAAAAATACTTTTTTAGATTGTTTAAAATTCTGTTGTAGCAATAATTATTTCACTTTCTCTAACAAACTGTACAGACAACTCAATGGAGTCCCGATGGGGGGAAAATTATCTGTCAACCTAAGTGGAATCTATATAAACCATTTAATTAAATCCGTTTTAAATAAATCACTTATCAAACCTAAATTAATTAAAAAATATATTGACGACTGCTTCCTAATTGTTAAAAAGGATGAAGTAGAGACATTACTGAGAAACCTAAACCAATTCAATGAAAATATTACGTTCACAGTGGAGTATGAAAATAATCAAAAATTAAACTTTTTGGATGTTACGGTAAAAAGAGTTAATAATAAATTAAAAACTTTCTGGTTAGACAAAAAAGAAAAAGGAGATAGATTTTTAAATTTTATGTCAAATCACCCTTTCATTCAAAAAAAGAACACCGCCATGAACTTAATATCCCGGTCAATTAAACTCACAGATCCAGAGTACATGGATAACATAAAAACCCAAGTTTTCCAAAAACTGATGACTAATTTCTTCCCAAGGAGATTAGTCAATAAATGGTGGTACCAATGTACAAATAATGAAGCTACATCAATAGAGCGTAATAACTGTCAAACTGTCAAATTCTCAAGTCTATGCTACATTAAAGGACTTTCTGAAGATATAGCAGAATTATACAAAAAATTTGATTGCCAACTTAGTTTTGGTTTCAAACCAATTAATAAATTAGAAAACGTACATCACACTAAATTAAAAGATAAACTAAAGCTAGAAGAGAAAATGGGTGTAGTGTATCAAGTACCATGTAAAGATTGTCCGGGTCTTTACATAGGTGAAACTAGACAAACATGGGGCAACCGGCAAAAGCAGCACATGGCTAACATCAGGGCACAAGATGATAAAACTGCCCTTGCTACACATTCAAAACAGATGAACCATCAAATTAATTTTTCGGAAACCAAAATTCTAATTTCAGAAAGCAATGATAAAAAAAGACTTCTCTTAGAGGCCTTAAACATATCAAAAAATGAAAATAACTTCAATTACAAAAAAGACTGTAGAGAACTGAATAAATTTTATTCTGGGATCCTACAACACATGAAGTAACTTAATTTAAATTATTATAATAAAAACCAAAAATAATAAAACTTTATAAATATTACCACTTTGGTCCAAAGTGGTAATATTTAAGAGCGCTTTCAACCATAACGAAAAAAAAAAAAAAAACTAGGCCAGTTACACATCATTTTCATACATAATTAATCTGAATTATGATTTCATTTAATCAAATTATCATAGACACATGCCTTGAGACAGTTGTATTTGGTTATGTTACCTTGTTTTAATAATTAATTTAAAGGAGTTGTGACAAACAAAAACTATGGATTTTATGAAAAATAACCAACCTATTTAAACAGTAAGTACAAAAAATTTCAATACCTAAAAGAGCCTTAATTATAATTAACATGGACTACCCAATTAATATAATTAATTACATTTTTTCAGATTGACAATAACCACCCTGGTTAGATTAATAGAATATTTAGCATGAATAAGATGATTTAGTAACCTTCTAGTCAGGTAGATATTAAAACAATGTAATTTTGTAATATGTTAAATAACAGTACAATATCACTGGGGTTATTGACAATATATAATGTTTCAGCTTGAAGATGACCCAAAGAGGGGTCGAAATATTGCAAAAGTGAGCGTTTTTATATTCTTTCCTACAGACCCTTCTATCAATTAAAGCAAATTAATTTATATGTTATTATAGTTAAGTTATTATATCTATTTAAAGAGCAACTAATCAAAACAAACATTTAAAAAAGTAAAACTAAGTAAATTAACTTAGATAAGTTATTATATCTATTTAAAGACCTAGAAATAAAAACCAATTTTTTTTTAATTGATATTAAATGTTATGTAAATCTATTTAAAGACCTACAACCTACAAACATTTAATTTTATTGGAATAAATGTGGTTGCCTTACCGTACCAATAACAAATTATTTCAAGATGAGTCGCAGGGACTCGAATATGTAAAGGATGATATATTTGTACACACATATGAAAAATGAATTGCTACACTATAGTATGGAAATGCATAACAAATCGGAAAATTATAAATTAAGTTATCTTGTACGATTATATATTTTTAATATTCATTAATTTAATGTAATTAATTATAATTATATTTTAGCTTAAACTGTCTACAAAGGAAACAGTTATAGGAAAAAGTTGTATTTTCATATTAATTGCGTTAATAGTTATACTTATAATTTTTAACGTATAGATGAACCATGTTGTACTCAACGTATAGGTGCATTAATTATTTTCATTGATTAGACTAATTGCTTCCGAGCTTACCGAAGGTAACGGAAGCTATGTGATCGTTCTCAAGAGAGAACATTTATAATATCTCCGATTTCAAAAAATCCATGAAAGATATCCGTTTCAGATATCAGGGATCATATTATATTGGTTCCGTGTCTGTCTGTCGGTCTGTCTTTCAATTTCTGCGAACCAACATATCTTAAAAACTACACGTCCGATTTTCTATGGTAAGTCATAATTAGCTCATTGTAGATTCCATATAAGTTTCAACCTTCTGTGCTTGTTTGTTTCTCTTCTACGCGTGCTTAAAAATACATTCATTTAGGTACACCTATAGCTTCAAAAGTACGCATCTGATTTGTATGAAACTTTTATAGTTTATCCCAACTAACCCGCAGTTAGCCTAAGATTAATTTGGGCAGTCTGTACTCTTACTCTTTAGCTTTTGCTCAATACTTTAATTCAAATTTTTGACAAACCAATTTGACAATAATGGCTTATAAAAGCATAAAAAACGTGATAGGATGTGAGGAAGCTATGTGCCACACAAATTGGCAGTCTTTTTTTTATTCCCTTCTATATGTATTTGGTAACATTGATTAAACTATATCACTCAAGAAGCAAGGATCTTATAAAATAGGGATTGAACAGAAGGCGAAAAAATTGTCGCCAAGAACTTGGAAAATCTAGTAAGATAGATCACCTTCCCGTATGGTTATAACTGTAGAAAATCAAGAAGAATGGGAAAAATTCTTAAAAATTCGATCAGGTTATGTTTTTTTCTTCCCTAACCACTCGTGTTTTATATTTCTCCTTGTTTGGTAGTTTGTGATTTCTCCCTTGCTTTATGTTTTGTTTTCTCTTGTGTACAATTAATTTGTATTTTAGTGATTTTGGTCTATATTTAGCCAATCTTGTTTACTGTGTTCGCAGTTACAAAGGTAAGTTGTTAAAATTTGTAAAAATCTAACTCTGCAATAGAAATAACCCGTTTCCAAATTAATTAATATTAATTATTCGGTTATTNAAAAGACGACGGTTTTAGAAGAAACGTTATGTTTTAAAAATAACACAAGTAAATCAAATGTAAGAGCATTTCGTTATTCGCAATAAACGTTACGGTTTTTTTTCATGTACCTATGGAAGCAAGCTGTAAAAATCTTATTGATGTTTACCGACAATGTCAAAAACTACCGTAAACTCTGAAAGATGATGTACATTGCGCAGGCAAATAGGGCGCTTGCTTTACCCAGTCATGGGAAATTGACCGTTTAGGCAAGTAACTAGTCTCAATACTTAAGTTTATTATCGCTTGTTCTGTACCGACATAGACTGTCACTCAGAATAAAGATAAAGCGGCTTCTTAAAGAGCAATCTCTGAACAGAATTTGCATAAATATAGGTCTCAGCACAATTGTGCTTAACCTCTAGTTTTATGGAAAAGTCTTCTTAAGTAATCTTTAGTTTGTAGATTTTTTTTTTTAAAGAATATCTTATGATAAAAAGAATATAAATAAAAATTATTACGCTCTTAGGTATTTATTTATGTAGGAGGTATACTACATAAATACAGTCAGATCTATATAAAGAATTATATGGTTCGAACACCAGAGTGGTGAGACATGTTTTACATGAGACACTTATGATTTGATCGAGTGGATGAGTAAGAGTAAAGTGAGCGAATATCTTGTCCTGCAATGACCTAATCCTGTTAATAAGAACTAATCCTGTTAATAAGAACGAATCCTGTTTATAAGAACGAATCCTGTTTATAAGAACGAATCCTGTTAATAAGAACGAATCCTGTTAATACTATACCCATTATCTATCAACTCATCATGATGCATGATTATCTATTTTTTAATATTCAATACACATTTATTACTATTACTATACGCTCGCTTCAATGATAGAGCCACGCGATGCCTAGTATAATATCCTTGTCAAGAAGGTTAGGTGTTTTCATTTAAAAAAAAAAAAAAAAAAAAAAAATCCCTAAATGTCAATGTACAAAAAAACCCTAAATTAGTCCAGTATACTGTACACCTGGAACGAAAGGGTTTTAATATACTTTATCATTACATATTAAAACAAATCATCACAAATTAGACAGCTGATGCAATGTCTTCGCAAATAAATATAAGTTTCATAATTAATCGCCACAAGTCACAGTATAAGCTAAGAATAATTAAAAAAAAAATTCAGAATTACGTCGTACAAACATTTACAAGGTGTGTGTCGTGTATCATATTTGTTTTTTTTGTATAAAATGTAAAACAAGATGAAGTTCGGCAGCTGCGTCCTCAGGTGTATATTTCACCTGTTGGATTTGAAAACTTCTCCAGACTCTACAGATGGTGATATACACTGTAAAACATTTAAAAACCATAATACAATGCAATTATTATCAGAAATACTCCACTTACCGATTAATTAAACGCCTAAACACCTTTTTAAGTTTTTTTTTTTTTTTTTTAATTACTTCTGATATGAATTCGTTTTTGTATTTTATTAACCTATATTGGTTGATTAATATAATTAATTTGTGCAATGTTTGTGTTGTTTGCATTGACTTAATGTCGCAGGCTTAACACGAATAGATCAGTTTATATTAACATTTATCTTTATCATCATACATTCCAATTCGTAAAGAAAAATTACTTGGAGAGCAATAAAAAAAAAAAAGAAACGAGAAACTCGAACTCTATTCATAACCATTTAGGTACATAATGGCGAGTCGCAGAAAAAGATTTCGATCCAAAATAGTAATCCTTAGAGATTACCATCTACCAATACAAGGCCTTGAATAATTAAGTTAATGAAATAAATATAGAAGGCAATATTAGATCTCATTCATAATATATTTGTGAGATAATAATACGTATGTACGTTTGAAAATAAATTCCATAAAAATAAAGGGTAGAGGGTAGAATTTATTTCATTATTACTACGTTTATTATAGCTTGCTTTCTTGTTTGTTAGTTTGTGGGTTCAGTACAAATCTTGCAATCGATTTTTAACCAACTTCCCGAGTAGCTAGACATCTGAAACTTTTAGAATAGCTCAGAACACGACGACAATGCATTATTTTAATACTTTTAGCCATCTTTCAGCAGAATTTAATTCGTTTTCAGCAAATTTTGCAGTATAGAATGTTGGTTCGGAAAAAAATCTGCAAGTTTTTTTATTTGTTTTGACATGACCCATATTTACGTTCATACAATCGTACATTTTGACGGATTTCAAATTTATGTTATTTAGTCAACTGAAAATTTAAGAACGAAGTACATAATATAAAAAGTTCTTTTTATTTTGTAATTTTTAAATTAAGTTTTTTCTTTTTTTTTATACTTGCTTATCTTGAAATTTTGCGGCACATCTGACATCCTTAGGCGGCTTACCAGACTGCCTCAAACAGATGGACAAACAAGAATCAAGTGGCATCAATAGTCATTATAATGACATTATGGCATTATAGTGGCATCTTATCATTATAATTGACAGACAAAACTTAAAATAAAACGAAGCATAAACTTAATAACTGAACCATAGGGGACAACAAAAAGAAAAAAGAAAATGATTAAAATAAAACTATTTCATATTATAAAAAAAAAATAAGTTTATCAATTAAGACATTCTATAATGAAATGTTTTATAGCGATTTTCTTTCGACTAAATGATCTTCAGGTAAGGGGAAAAAAGACGACGGTTTTAGAAGAAACGTTATGTTTTAAAAATAACACAAGTAAATCAAATGTAAGAGCATTTCGTTATTCGCAATAAACGTTACGGTTTTTTTTCATGTACCTATGGAAGCAAGCTGTAAAAATCTTATTGATGTTTACCGACAATGTCAAAAACTACCGTAAACTCTGAAAGATGATGTACATTGCGCAGGCAAATAGGGCGCTTGCTTTACCCAGTCATGGGAAATTGACCGTTTAGGCAAGTAACTAGTCTCAATACTTAAGTTTATTATCGCTTGTTCTGTACCGACATAGACTGTCACTCAGAATAAAGATAAAGCGGCTTCTTAAAGAGCAATCTCTGAACAGAATTTGCATAAATATAGGTCTCAGCACAATTGTGCTTAACCTCTAGTTTTATGGAAAAGTCTTCTTAAGTAATCTTTAGTTTGTAGATTTTTTTTTTTAAAGAATATCTTATGATAAAAAGAATATAAATAAAAATTATTACGCTCTTAGGTATTTATTTATGTAGGAGGTATACTACATAAATACAGTCAGATCTATATAAAGAATTATATGGTTCGAACACCAGAGTGGTGAGACATGTTTTACATGAGACACTTATGATTTGATCGAGTGGATGAGTAAGAGTAAAGTGAGCGAATATCTTGTCCTGTAATCCTGTTAATAAGAACGAATCCTGTTTATAAGAACGAATCCTGTTTATAAGAACGAATCCTGTTAATAAGAACGACTCCTATTAATAATAACGAATCCTGTTAATAAGAACGAATCCTGTTTATAAGAACGAATCCTGTTAATAAGAACGACTCCTATTAATAATAACGAATCCTGTTTATAAGAACGAATCCTGTTAATAAGAACGAATCCTGTTAAAAAGAACTAATCCTATTAATAAGAACGAATCCTGTTTATAAGAACGAATCCTGTTAATAAGAACGAATCCTGTTTATAAGAACGAATCCTGTTAATAAGAACGAATCCTGTTAATAAGAACGAATCCTAGAACGAATCCTGTTAATAGCGAAATTAAAATTTTGTTGTCGAATATAATTGCAAAACAAATTTGTTGTTGTCAAATATGATAGCGAAATAATATTTTTTGTCAAATATAAAAGCCTAACTAATATTTTGTAGTCAAATATAATAGTTAAATTAATATTTTATGACCTACCATCCAAATTTAACTTTTATGACATGTCGGTTCGCAAAAATTGAGCAACAGACTGACACGGAACCAAAAATTCACCCTGCGATGTCTGACAGACAGACATGGAACTAAGGCACAAGACACGTTTTGTAGTTAAATATAAAAGGGGGAAAAATATGTTGTGGTTAAGTATAATAGACCAATGTGTTATAGTCAAAATATAATAGCGGAAAATCAAAACGTGTATTTAAGAAAACGAAAGATTTAAAGGAATTTGACATGATTTTTTTTCAAATCAAAAATAATAATTAAAAAAGTCCGTTATAATTAATTAAGTTTATTGAACATTCCTTAAGTTTAATTTACTGACTGTTATAATAATTATGTTAATGATAAAATCCTGTTAAAAGTTATAGACAGATACAAGGGTCAGTAGTGGTCATGTCTACAACCAGTTGTGTTAATTAGGGTGTAATGGGTGGACAGTCGCCGATTCTAGTTATATGTTTTATTTTAGTAGTAAAATATTTATAGGTGTCGGCGAAATTAATCTACTAAATACCCTGTGCCGTAATTTGTACTTCTTCCTGGCGCCGTCGGAGTAGCAGCGCCTGTTTTGTTCCTTAACTTAAGAATTTTTTAAAAGAGGAAAAAATCTAAATAAAAAAATATGTGTGGTGTCGCGGGGTACCCGGTAGGAACGAAGTTCCTTACATTTTTCATGAAATATAAATTATAAAATCACACTGCTAAGTACGTATACGTTAGGTATGTTCCAACAGAGCCGCGGACGGTTCTAGAACTGTCCGGAGCATGCGCACTATCTTAAAACCGTTCCTACACGCTTCTCGGACGGTTCTGGAACTTTTAGTCCCGTGTTCCAACAGAAAGTCGAACGGTTCTGGGACAGTTCTAGAACCGTGAAAACAGTTCCCGGACTGAAGCAGGAACTCGGCGAGAACTACTAATTCTAATGTACGGAGGCGTGTAGGTTACACTACTACTACGTTCAGCTATAACCTTACATTTGTTTTCGTTTCTTTTCTTGATATCTGTTATCTCTTTCCTTGCGTGTTTAGTTTCTTTCTCCACAGTTTTATTTAAACTACTTTCTTCTTTATGTATTTTTTTTATCATGATAGTATATTGAAATAATAAAATATAACTTATATTTTATATATATTTATTCCTCATGATAATTAAAATTCCTCATAGCGACTTTGAGTCCTATGTAAGAATTACCTCATCCGATGATATACAAACAAAAAAAAAGAAACAAAAATTGTTCGTATATAATTTTCTATTTTGTAGTTTTGAACCCTTTATTTGTAAATATTTCTTAATGTGTGGTTGACCTTTTCTTATATTATAGTCTATTTCTAATAAGCCAAGATAAAATCCACATTTTATCTTCTGAATCGCTATACTTCGCATTTTGCCCTCCGTTTGGTTTGGGCTTCTTCAGGCTCATAACAATCCTGAGGTATCTTTGTTAAATGAGTCAATAAAACAACTACAGGCGGCTGGCGAGAGACTTGGAAACTTCTCCCAATATCAATAGCATCAATTATGTATCTTATATTTTTTATTCCATGAAAATGGAAGTATGGCGATACCCTCCAAAACGTGATTCCGAGATCTCTGTGAAGGAGGGGTCTTTACGAACCCAGGAATATCATTAAAATCCGTTTCATTTCATATACATAATATATATATGTCTGTGCCCTGTGCGTACGTATGTATGTATTATGTACGTTCGTAAACTAAACCTCTATAACATCTCTTTAAGACATCGTATTGAGATGCTGTTTGCGGCATTTTTTTTTAGAAATTTTGTCGGAAAAACTGATGGCAACAAACCCGAACATCGTAAGCTCCCGATGTTTCGGAGCTAGTCACTTAAAGCACGAAATCGGCCTGTCGATGATAACTTCAGTAGGCTGTATTTGATTATAATTTCCTTTGGAGTATACATATATGTGTCCTATATGGTAGATTTGTATCTATACTTTCCACACCGATACTTTTTACATGAATGAAATATAATCATTCAGAAAAGGCAGTGTGATAAATTTGTAACTTTGAAAACGATTTGCCGATGTGCATTCTTATAAAACTTCGCTGAGTTTAACAATAAAATAAGAATATGTTCATAAGTAATCCATTTTTGAATGAACGTAAAGAAAATAAGCGGATAGATAAATATGAGAAGATGAAAACAAGTGATAGGGAGGTAACTTAAAGGTTGCAGTTCTGAAACAGTTCTAAAATCGTTCCAACAGGCTCCTCTTTTTGAATCAGTTTTGAACCAGTCCTCATAGACGCATGCGCATTAAAAAATCCTGAATTGGTTCTAGAACCGTTCTGGAATCGGCTGTTGGAACAAACCTGTTGCTAACTATTTGTACATGGCGGAGTTAGAAAAGAGACAAAATTAAAAGTAGTTAACTGTCTGTACCTATCCGTTGTTTTCTTTATTTTAAACGTCCAAGTTTAAGACGTTTTTAGATCCACTCTAACAAATTTAGCGATATTTGTCACTTCATTTTTTTTTTTTCAGTTTCAGTGTTCGGTTTACACTATAAAAATATTTAAAAAAAAGTTGTTTGTCTCATTAAATAGATGAAGTTACAATTTTTCTTGGATTAAGTACTCAGTATTATAATAATATACCTAAAATATTCAAATAAGCGTCAGCACTCAGCACAGATCAATTTTACTTTTAATAAGACCGTGATTATATTTTTCTATATTTACAAAACAAAGTGACATTTTGACATAGATAACAAAAATAAACAAAACAATTCAAGTAAAGGCTTTCCTTAATAACATTTTTTTTTTTTTGTCCTAAAATTTTTTAAAGCTTACGTTTACGCAAGCATTGCGCGTGAACGCTAAGGCGGATAACGTTGACCAACGAACTCAGCCTGGGCATTAGTAAAATGAACATGTGTATCAAAATTCAACTAACTCGGTGATCTTTTACTCAAGTTATCGTCATCAGTAGATTTCTTGACGGTGATTTTACGTGACTGTGATTTTGTGACGGTTATTATTGTTACGGTGATTTTGGATTCACTCCTGGGCTCCAAGGAAGTGCCATAAGGAACTTCGATCCAATAAACAAAACAGGTCAAGTAACAGACTTCCTTAATAACATTTTTTCCCGTCCTAAAATTTTTTGAAGCTTACGTTTACGCGAGCATTGCGCGTGAACGCTTAGAAGGATAACGTTGTCCAACGAACTCAGCCTGGGCATTAGTAAAATGAACATGTATACCAAATTTCAACTAACTCGGTGATCATTTACTCAAGTTATCGTCATCGGTAGATTTCTTGAAGGTGATTTTGCGTGACGGCGATTTTGTGACGGTGATTTTGGGCGTTTTTTTTTCGGACTCACTCCCGGGCTTCAGAACGTGCCATAACGAACTTAGTTCCAAAAAAATCGAAAAAAGTTGAAGGTTTCTGACTGTTATATAGCTAGTTGAGGTTTTAGGGAAGCTATAGCGGGCAAGATGCCGCGAGATGTGGAGGGAGTGACTAAATACACAGGGCTCTGGCGGGCCCCACGTAACTTTTAACACATGCACGAACCCCAAGAGATCTTCACAGATATATCTTAGTGGTTTCTCCGTCACTCTCACACTAGGACACGCCTGATTATCACCGACACCGCTCACAAGAACACTACTAAAGGCAAGGCTGGCGCCCCGCATACCTGTCTGTCTGGCGCCTTATAACACCTGCTCCTTGTACCCCGTCTTTCTTTATCACTCCCGTCTCACTCTAACCTCACCCCCCTCTACTTGTTTAAACCAACACCTGGCACAGCTTCTCACTCGTTTAACAATCTCTCACTTTAATCTTTCTCACTTACCTAAGTCACATCTTTCAACATTTTTTTTTTCGAAGTCCCTATATCATATCCACTCACTCATATGAAGTCCGAGTAAGGTTTCTTTTAGACTTTATTCTCTTTATAAGACATAAGAACTTTATACTTAACAAGAAAAAAGGTTTTTTAGATTTAAAAAAATCCCCCTACCCGTTTTTTTCCCACGAGTTTAACCGAGGATATAAAAAGATAATGAAAAGAAATTTAAAAAAAATCAAGCTCGACACTAAAACACGATTAGTTCTTCTTCTGTCTTTTCCCTGGATTATTTAAAATACTATATNTACATGGTGTAACAGAAATTTAGGTAATGTTAATTATTAATATCTCTAAATTATCTTCCATTAAATGAGATGTTTTCTAAATCATAGCATATTAATTGCGTAAAGTTAAGAAAAATCTTTTATATAATCGAGTAGTGTCCCAACAACGACAACGACAACAACGACTCACCTCTAAATGATTTATAACTTTAAAAATTGATGTGCTATAAGCTAGGATCGAACCCTGGGCTACTGGGTGAAAGCCCGATACCAAACCAATTGCGCTATACCTATGTAACGAATATCAAAGCACAAAACTTCCTATTTAAATGTTTTAATTTTAATTACCTATTAACTGCATAAAACTTACTATTTAATCAGTAAATATCTCTTTAAATATATATTTCAATTATAACTAATTATCTCTCAGCTCTTTTTCTAAACCATATTTATTATTCTGCCCGTTACTGCGGGCCTAACGGCTAGTAATAATAGAAAACAACACACAATATTGCCACCACGGTTTTATATAAATAATTAACACACGCGTTTGGACATTTTAAGCAAAATTTGCTGAAAACGAATTAAATTCTGCTGCAAGATGGCTAAAAGTATTAAAATAATGTGCACTGTCATCGTGTTTTGAGCTTTTCTAAAAGTTTCAAATGCCTAGCTATACTCGGGAAGTTGGTTAAAAATCGATTGCAAGATTTATACTGGACAAACAAACAAACAAGAAAGCAAGCTAATAAAAACGTAGTAAAAAAAATATAAATATTAAATTCAGTGCGTTTAAGGGGGTACCCAGTATCCAAAGAAGTCAAGCCCATTTCTAAAGAATGTAGTGGAAAAGCGTTTTGAAGCCTGCGACTCGGTCGTTGCGGCAGATGGTGTAGAGAAAGATATTCATTGACATAATATCGCTCGATATGTGTATTTGTTATTTAAAACTAATATTGTTCAATATACATTGCTCGGATCTCAATCATCTCTCAATCAACTGTCGACTTCAATCAACCGCTTCTTATAAGTTGCAACACAGGGTATTAGATTTGGGGGGGGGGGGGGCCAGATTTGGAGTTCTGTACAAAAAGTTCAAAAGTTTTAAAATAGACAGCCAATTGGTGTGGCACATAGCTTTTTCGCATCCTATCACGTACTTTATTGTTTTTATTTTATACTTCTACAAGCCATTATTTAGCCAATTATTTAGCCTTTTAGCCAATTCAGATAAGTACTTTTGAAGATGTTGGTGTAAATAAATTGTTTGTGGGCATGTGGAAGAGAAAGAAATGAGCGCAGAAGGTTGAAACTAATATGGGACCAACAATGGGCTGAGCATGACCTACCATACAAATTTAATTATAATCGGAAGTATAGTTTTTTAAGATTTGTTGGTTTAAAAAAATTGAACGACAGACTGACAGGCACACGGAACCAAAAAAGCTCCCTGATGTCTGAAACGGATATCTTTCTTTAGAATTTTTTAAAATCGGAGACATTAAAAATGTTCTCTCTTCAGAACGATCAGATAGCTTCCGTTACCTTCGGTAAGCTCGGAAGCAATTAGTCTAATCAATGAAAATAATTAATGTACCTATATGTTGAGTACAACATGGTTCATCTACAGGTAAAAAATTATAACTATTTAACTGTTTCCTTTTTAGACAGTTTAAGCTAAAATATAATTATAATAAAAATAAAATCAAGTTCAATTCATGAATTTTAAAAATGTAAAATCGTACAAGATATATATATTTATATTTATATTTAGATATGTATATTTCATCAGGATCCCATTTGTCTCTATTTTTTCTGTCTCTTTTTTTCCGTGCTAGTGTAGAAATTCATTAAAAATAAGATGAGCAGTTTTTAAGACATGCTGATTCTCAAACATTTAGTGACAGACCGACAGACAGACACGGAACAAAAAATGTTCCCTGAAACGCAGACACGGAACTAAAAAATGATGTTGGCAACGGATATCTGCCTTGGAAATTTAGAAATTGGAAATAAAAAAAATGGGGTCTTTTCTGTTAGTTCCCCCCCCCCACCTCTTCCGGGCGCTTTTTCGCATATACAAGGCACCCTTTAACTTTTATGGGGCATTTTGATATTCCACAACTGTCTAGTACACGGAAGGCTAAAAAGCAATGTGCTAGGTAGATCACCTCATTTCTTATTGGCATACATACATAAATAAACACATTTTCCAAGAAAGTGAAAGGTTAAAAAAACACACAACTTACGGCTTGAAACTCATATTTTTTTATTAGAAAGACAGTGCATAAAGCATAAGACAGTGAAAATGACATGTTATGGCAAGATGGATAAAAACGGGCAATACTTTGTAAATATTGGACTTTGGACTCCCAATTTCGACTCGACGCAAAGAAGTGTCTATTACACTAATACGAATTAGACTAAAAGTTTTTCTCTCAAAACTATAATAAGATAACAGCAATATCTACACTTCATTGTTTTGGTGACAAAGGTCAAAAAGAATTGTTTAATATTTTTATTTCAATAAATAATAAGGACATTTTATCAGTATTGTATTGTATTGGACAGAGGTCGGAAAAAGTAGTTATATATGTATACCGATAAATAATAAGGTTCTCAACCTAGTGAGTAGTTTTTCAACTTCTTGTACTCTAGACTGTTGTGGAATATCGGAATGCCCCATAAAATTTAAAGGGTGCAACCTTGTATATACGAAAAAGCGCCCGGAACACGAGGGGATTAACAGAAAAGACCCATCTGGGGTTATGTTCTTCGGAAGAATCACATGGCTTCCGTTCTCCCTTTGGTAAGTTCGGAAGCAAATAAATTTTTGCCATAAAGTATGACTGCCATTTAAAATGCTCTTAATCTTGAGTAGTTAGATAATGAAATAAAGAAAAGAAACATTTAAAATAATACAAGAGGATGCACGCATGTTAAAAGGACAAAAAGAGGAAAATGTGCCTTATGTTTTGCAGAAATGTCCTTCTTTTCTTACTATTGTGTAAAAAAAAGGCAAATGGGTGGTGGCAAGGATTTCAGAAACCATTGTACCTCAAATGTCTTTTATGAACTTTATGAAATTCCCTAAGAGTCCATGAGCAATAGATACAATAAAGGGAGTGGGTGTAGCAATGTTTTTATAACAATAAACTATTCTTTCAAATATCTATTTCAAGGAAGATATTTTAAAACTCTGATAGCATTTTGTATCTTCTTTCCGTTTTCGTTCTTTTATAGCTGTTCATAATGAGCACAAATGATATGCCACACTTTTTAGAACAAGACAAACAGACTTTCAGAAATGATAATGATGATACTGACATCGAAACCGACTTTAATTTAGAAGTAATAGCTTACGCCGATGACTCTAACTTAGCCATGGAGCACAAAGATGAAAAGCTCCTCCGTCACCAAGCTGATATAAAATTAGAAAAAATAAGAAAATGGTTTTCTGATAGTAACTATAAAATGAATATGGAGAAAACACAAACCCTTTTACTAAGTCTGAAAAATAATACAAAGCAAGAACCTATTAAATTCTTAGGACTGACACTCGACGACAAACTGAGTTGGAAACCGCACTTAGACAACATTACTTCAAAACTAGCATCTTATGTTTATGTATTTAGAAAATTAAAAAACAGTACCTGAAGAGACAATGGTCACAGTCTACAAATCAGTAGTTCAAAGTAGGCTAAGCTACGGAATAATAATGTGGGGCCATACTAACACTAATCAACTGCTTTTACTTCAAAAAAAGATCATTCGAATCATTCTAGGGTTAAAACATGACGAAACTTGTATACCACACTTTAAAAAATTACAGATTATGACAGTCATTAACCTTTTTATTTATCATTCACTACTACACATAAAGACTAATATTAATTTATATGACAAGAACAGTTTGACCCACAGCTACAATACAAAAAATAGAGACAGACTCGTCATTCCCCCTCACAGATTAACCAAATCACAGGTTGGTCACAGCATTCTTGGCATCAAGTATTTGAATTCTCTAGAAAAAAGTGTTCAGGAGCTACCAGAGAAAGCTTTCAAAAAGTATATTAAGGGATTTCTTTCTGAGAACCCTTACTATACTCACCAAGAGTTTCTCATCTCAATAGAGCAAATTGACATTGTTTTGAGTATTAATTACGATGCAATGGACTTAAAGTAGGATTAGTTTTATTTAATATTTTAATGGACTATTATTTTGTCTATTCATATTGTTATTGTTGTTATTATTTATTTATTTTAGTTTTATTATTAATTCATATTTTATAATTTATGTATTACCAAGTGATATTTAAAGCATTGTTTTTATAAAAAGTGTTGACAATATTCTAAAGTTTTATGGCTTGTAAAACATTATGAAAAATTAAGATATTATTATTATAGAATATAGATACTTTAATTTAAGATCAGTTAATCGTGTCAGAATTATTTTGATTACCGATTATGAAATGTTAGGCCACATTGAAACATTGAGTCAATTTAAAAATAAAAACAGACAGACCGACAGAGAGACACTGAACCGAAAATGTTCCCTGATGTCTGAAACGGATTTCTGTCTTGTAACTTTTGAAATCAGAGACATAAAGGTTTTTCGTTCTTCAAAACGATAACATAGCTTACTTTGCCTTCAGTAAGCCCGGGAGCAAAAATTAACTAAAAAATCCCGTCAAGTACTTGCCAGCAAGTTACTAAAAGGGTTTCTTTGGTCATAAGAATTCATTATTATTATTATTATTTATTTATTTCTTTAATCAAGTAATCAACTTTTATTTAATCAAGTAGTGTCNTATATATTTCAAATATAAAATAATTATTCTTTATTTTATGAATACTAGTCTCCTTACCTGGATTTAAAATGACTTCCAAAAATACTTAAGAAAATCAAAATTATCAAAGAAATTGTAAAATAATATATATGTAAGGTTGGATTTTATTTAATTTTATAGGTACTTACACAATTTTTCTTAAAGAAAAGAATTTCTTGAATAAAATCAAATTTATCAATGAAAATTTAAAATACTATTCTTAATGTTTGGTTTTTGTAATTTCATTCATAATTGAAAATGTAAAATTATCAAAGAAAATGTAAAATTATGTATATAAAGTTGGATATAGGTAATTTCATAGGTACATCATTTTCTTAAGAAAATTAAAATTATCAAAGGAAATGTAAATTAATATACATATCAGGGGTTTATCTAAACTAAATATTCCACAACAGGCCTATGCGAGGGATTTNATTTTTCAGCAGAATTTAATTCGTTTTCAGCAAATTTGCTGCATGGAAAGTTAGTTCGGAAAAAATCCGCATGTTATTTTATTTGTTTTGTCATATCCCCAATATTTACAATCCTTCATTTTGACAGATTTCAAAATTTTTTTTTTGAGAGGTAAACATTGAATGACAGCAAAAAAGAATAATAGTAAACCAAGTAAATAAAAAATGAATAAAGTAATAAAAAAATGAGTGTATAAAAAGTTCTTTTTATCTTGTAATTATTCTAAAAATTTATCTCAAATTTCGGCACAATGTTTAAGTTCCACCCGTCTACACACATGACAGACAGACAGATATTTTTATACAACTACTTTTTAGGACTCAGGTGACTTTAAAACGTGGAAACCATCAAAATCGAAATTTTGCGCCATCACAATATACTTTATTAAGTACTTTTTATGAGAAAGTAAAAAAACAAGAAAATAAAATTATATTAGAGATAAAACTATGAAACGTAAATTATAAATATATAAAAGTATATACGAGTATACACTTGATCTACGATTAAAGAAAGACGACTCCTTAACAAAAGTAACCTAATATTAACTACTCAGGTGTCATAATTATTTAAAATGGTGGGGTTCCAAAAATAAAATGAAATCGGGCACCGTCTTATAAACCAGATTTTTTAAAGCTAGAAACAATAAAAAACCATAAAATACACTGATCTCTGATCTAATCCAAAAGTATCTGCAGGATTTCAAGGAGTTTCGTGGCAGCGACTAAAATCCAAACAGACAGACAATGGTGGAGAATTATTGTTGTTTCATTTATTTGGGCTTGAGGCGCCAGTCTGGCGTCTGTTTACATGCCCTGGCCACGGCAGACCAGGCAACTTTAAATAATTTGGCAGCACGTTAGACAAGGGGAGGTGAGTCCGTCCAAAATTTGATTCTGAGCGTCATCTGGCTGGAGACCTCACAGAACCTCCTTTACGCTTAGCGTTATTTTTCATCTTCAACTGTTGGGTTTTGATTTATCTTCTAAATACTACGACTCGGTTAGGTCGATTAATATTCACTTTAAAAAATTTTTATTGTGTTGATAATATATAGGTTTTTTGGTTGTAACTAATCAAATCATAGAATTATTATAATTTGAACTGTAATTACTTGTAACAACAATTAATCAAAAACTGTGATGTCTTTCTATTATTAGATTTAGAGAGCAGCTTACTTCGTTATTTAAATAATGTTTCAACCAATATGATTTCATTAGTTGATGTCTTTCAGTTGTAAAATTATATTGGACTCCTTCATTTCAAGAGGTGGTTAGAGGTGGTTAGATGTAGTTAGAGGTGGTTAGAGGTGGTTAGAGGTGGTTAGATGTAGTTAGAGGTGGTTAGAGGTGGTTAGAGATGGATAGAGGTGGTTAGAGGTGGTTAGAGATGGATAGAGGTGGTTAGAGGTGGTTAGAGGTGGTTAGAGATGGTTAGAGGTGGTTAGAAGAGGTTAGAGGTGGTTAGAGGTGGTTAGAGATGGTTAGAGGTGGTTAGAGGTGGTTAGATTTAAAATGTTTTTAATTAGCCAATTTAAAGCAAAATATTTTTTAATGGAACAAAGTATTTTGATTCCGAGCTTACTGAAGGTAACGAAAACTATGTAACCGCTCTGAAGAACGAAAACATATTTTATCTTCCAAAGATTGAAATAAGCCATGTACGATTTTCCCATGAGATGTCAAGGGTGTGGAAAAAATGTTCGTTAGTGAAAAAAAAATAATACAAACCTTTAAAAAGTTTTTTTGAACAATTTTCTACATGGAACATTTTAAAGATGCACCTATTTGTGCTTTTTTTTTTTAGTTTTTGTAGCCCTTCCTCCCTGTTAACACATCTGGTTAGAGACTCCTTTCTATACACAAGTTGGTATGCGTTAGAAACGGTCTCGGTTTAGTTCAGGTGGTGAAGCCAGAGCATGTGTTCCGAAGACTTTCGGCTCCTAAAGACTTGTTACGAGTGTGTTCATACCCTTCTATCTTTTTCCCACTAATATGTCATGGATCTTAATGGTTAAAAAGACAGTCCCTTGCCATCGCATCCTATCCTAACAGCGAAGAGCCGCCAGATGTGCTCTGTGCGCCCCAGGAAGCGGCCCCCCCTCTACTCGGGGATATCTTGGTAACCAGGGTTATGTCGGGGTCCGTCAATGTCTAATATAAAACTAAATATAATGTCTCGGGAACTCAAACCACCCCATCATTCATGAAAACACATGTGCGCCGCATATGACCCCGATCTAACACGTGCCGTGCACAACCCTTTTTATTACTTACAAATATATACAAAACATTGCCGCCCTATCTCAGACTTGATTCAATTCATTTCATTGTACACAACTATATTTCTATTAAGGGGAGTAACAATTTAAAGAAGGTGCACGGGATATTCTTCTTTAGACTGTTACTCCTCTTATAAATAAAACAGAAGGGAGTAGCAATCAAAAGAAGGTGTACGGAATGTTCTTGTTTAGACTGTTACTCCTCTTATAAATAAAACAGAGGGGAGTAACATTCTAAAGAAGGTGTACGGAATGTTCTTGTTTAGACTGTTACTCCTCTTATAAATAAAACAGAGGGGAGTAACAATCTAAAGAAGGTGCACGGGATATTCTTGTTTAGACTGTTACTCCTCTTATAAATAAAACAGAGGGGAGTAACAATCTAAAGAAGGTGCACGGGATATTCTTCTTTAGACTGTTACTCCTCTTATAAATAAAACAGAGAGGAGTAACAACCTAAAGAAGGTGTACGGAATGTTCTTGTTTAGACTGTTACTCCTCTTATAAATAAAACAGAGGGGAGTAACAACCTAAAGAAGGTGTACGGGATATTCTTCTTTAGACTGTTACTCCTCTTATAAAAACAATTGTAATATTCCTTTGTACCAAAGTACGTTTGGCACTTACTTTGTCTTAATAGTTATTCAGTCAAAGTAATTTACATTCTAAAAAATTTTAGGGAAGTAACAATCTATCTAAGTGCCAAAATTGCTACATTATATTATTTTAAAGTTCTAAGTTAGGAAATAATAAAAAGAATAGAAGCAAATACTAAGAAATATACTGTTAGATTACGGTTTGTAAAGTTTTTACCTAAATATACTTTTAATTTTGAAGTTTTGACTTCATCCAAATTAATATATAATTTCTACAATCTAAAAATAATGATATTATATTATTGAATGATGCCACGGCTTTTATCCAATTTAGTATGAGGAAAGAATATTATTTTATATTTTAATCTAATCTTGAATTTCATTTTGTTTTTCGCTTCTGTAGATTGTTCCTCATCTTTTAAAAAAGAGCATAGGGTAGTAGCAATCTAAAGAAGGTGTACGGAATGTTCTTCTTTAGACTGTTACTCCTCTTATAAAAATAACAGAGGGGAATAACAATCTAAAGAAGGTGTACGGAATGTTCTTCTTTGGACTGTTACTCCTCTTATAAAAACAGAATTGTGATATTGCTGTGTCCTAAATTCTAAATTTCATTGGACTAAACATCCTTTGCCTTAATTGTTATTTAGTCTTTCATTTATAGATTCTAAATAAAACATAGGGAAATAATCATCTAAAGAAGTGCCTAATTTTTATTACAGTAAACTGTTTAAACGTTTTGTATTTTAATTTGTTTTATATGCAATAAATGCTTATATTCTTGCATAATGAAATAGATCTTACATAGTACATATCTATGAAGAATTCCAGCAATTCAACATCAATTCTAGCAAGAATCCCATATCCTTATAACTGCAATTTTATCAGGAATTCTGTATGCTTGGAACTACAATTCTAGTAAGAATCCTGTATCCTTATAACTACAATTTTAGCCAAAAATATGTATCCTTAGAACTACAATTCTAGCAATAATTCCGTATCTTTAGAACTGCAATTCCAGCAAGAATTCCGTATCCTTAGAACTACAATTCTACTAAGAATCCCGTATCTTTAGAACTGCAATTCTAGCAATAATTCCGTATCCTTAGAACAACAATTCTAGCAAGAATTCCGTATCTTTAGAACTACAATTCTAGCAAGAATTCCTTATCTTTAAAGCTACAATTATAGCAAGAATCCCGTATCCTTACTACTACAAATCTTACAAGAATTCCGTATCCTTACAACTACAATTCTTGCAAGAATCCAATATCCTTATCTTATAACTGCAATTCTATCAGGAATTCTGTATCCTTAAAACTACAATTTTAGCAAGAATTCAATACCCTTAGAACTACAATTCTAACAAGAATTCCATATCCTTAGAACTACAATTCTACATACTACGAAATACCTAAGACTAATCTCCACAGTATATATACTGTATATATATAAGGAGAAACACATGGATTATTCATGTTTGTTCTTCAGAAGAAATAAACCACGTTACAACGTGATCCTCATTTGGGTAACCAAGAAAAAAAATAAGATCAAATAATAAGCCAGAATAAAAGGAGATAAAGAACATCAGATTTTTAACAATGTGTGTCCACCCTTTACGTACGTGTTTAAAAATATATAAAGATAAACAAGAACACGATAATAATCTATACGCAACAGCCCGTGGAATGCTCAGGGCTGCCAAACGAGAAAACTTTATACCCTAAAACCCTCCAACCGCTTTTACGTTCATTAGTTAGTAAAATTGTAGTGTACATCTGGGATTTGAACCTAACAAGAACCACGTACAATTTTTTAACCCTCAAAGGTTAACACAAAAACACTTCCAAAAGATTTTTTTTTTTAAATAAATATTACCTAATAAATGAATAAGTAGCTCCCAATATCAGGGTCGGATTCAGATTATGGTGAGATAAAAAAAATACAGTGGATAAAATAGTGCGGGGCTAAATATTTATAAAAAAGGAGATTTCTCTTGGGCTAAGAGAAAGTAAAAAGTTGCGTCGAATACGAACAATTTACCTTAAAAAGTCAAACCATTAGAATTCTTTGAAAATTTACAATAAAACTGTTCATTATTTTAGGTTTTACATATATAAGTTCTAATAAAAATCAAAATCAAAATTGCTGTAAATAATTTATAAGTATGTTCATGAAACTTGTACTGAAAAAGAAATGTTTTTCCAAGATATGTAGAAATTCATTTCGACCTTATATTTGTAGAGAAAACATAATCTTTAATTATGTGATATAAATGCCAGTTTTACGAAAAACTTAACTTTCTAGATCTTTGTAAAAAAAAATTAGACTATTCTTCAAGATTAAGGCCATAGCTTACCCTTTAGGACTTCATAAGTTCAATTTCAAACAACAATGATTTCTATTAAAAGGTATGCCATATATCAAAATTTTCTGATTTAGTTCCACTATGTTTCCTTTGTTAACTGGACCAAGATTAAACATTATTACTTTAAAACCAAGATTTTTGTCACTTTCTCTCAGAATAAGTAGGATTTATTTCAAATTTCCGGGATCAACGAAGTTAGTGGAAGTTTTAAAAATCAAAATCGTTTTTAGTGCGGGCCCTAGGCTCTTTCAATTTTCCTTTGCCTACTTACATTTCAATTTTACTTTGCCTACTTACCTTTCAATTTTCCTTTGCCTACTTACCTTTCAATTTTCCTTTGCCTACTTACCTTTCAATTTTCCTTTGCCTACTTACCTTTCAATTTTCCTTTGCCTACATACCTTTCAATTTTCCTTTGCCTACATACCTTTCAATTTTCCTTTGCCTACATACCTTTCAATTTTCCTTTGCCTACTTACCTTTCAATTTTCCTTTGCCTACTTACCTTTCAATTTTCCTTTGCCTACTTACCTTTCAATTTTCCTTTGCCTACATACCTTTCAATTTTCCTTTGCCTACATACCTTTCAATTTTCCTTTGCCTACATACCTTTCAATTTTCCTTTGCCTACTTACCTTTCAATTTTCCTTTGCCTACTTACCTTTCAATTTTCCTTTGCCTACTTACCTTTCAATTTTCCTTTGCCTACATACCTTTCAATTTTCCTTTGCCTACATACCTTTCAATTTTCCTTTGCCTACATACCTTTCAATTTTCCTTTGCCTACTTACCTTTCAATTTTCCTTTGCCTACTTACCTTTCAATTTTCCTTTGCCTACTTACCTTTCAATTTTCCTTTGCCTACTTACCTTTCAATTTTCCTTTGCCTACTTACCTTTCAATTTTCCTTTGCCTACTTACCTTTCAATTTTCCTTTGCCTACTTACCTTTCAATTTTGAATTGAAGAGATGAGACTACGATTGAACCACCAATCCTTTCGAAACTGTAGCAAGCTAAGAGCAGTACTACTTGCTATTATTAATTTGCAGCCTATGCGCAATTCAGAACAGGTTTTTATAGACTATAGGGTTGGACACTAGATATTTGAAAAAAAGGATTTAATAAAAAGATTATAGAGTAGAGAGATATCGTTGGAATTCTATCACCGATTTCCATTCAAGTTTATTACATTATTCAAATTTTTGTTGTGTACACAGTTTTATAGTCTGTTGACGGTTTAAACTGAATGCCACCGAAGTCAGATAGGTATCTTCGTATCTCTGTCAGAGCTATAAGAACTTGGGAATTGCTAAGGTCTAAGCAACTCTTTCTCTCTCTCAAGCCTGTGGAGAAAAACACATACATCTAGGCGTTGAAATAATTTTCGCTTTATGGTTAGGTTGAAAATATTCAGGAGACTAGGTGTTTACGAGGTGATAACATCCGTGGCGTCTGGTAATGAAACACCCTCAGGTGTGGAAGGAGGCGTGGCGATGGCGATGGCGAGGTTACCTTGTTATATGGAACCTGCGGTTTGCTCTCTGGCACCTCTAGAGTACGTTCCGCTGTTTAGAACCGGTCCTTAGTTCAACATCTCGACGTCTGTAAGAAGAACCGACTATAGCCGTGGTTAGGAGAGAACGTGCTACCTTCCTCCGACAAACATAACACCATTGTTTACAGAACTGATTCCTCCCCGAAGACTCGACAATTTCGAGCACCACAAAAACCTATAATTTTCCACGACCGATCGAAAAAACAAGCGAAAATCATATACCATCTCTCGAAAGATCCACTTTTACCAGATATTCCTCATCCGGATCGAAAAAAATCCCGATTTTTCGTCATAGCGGGATATGGGATATAAAGGTACGCCTTTCTTAAATTGTTTTCAAATCACCGGCGCCACGGCGCTTGGAGAATCTCATTCTTCATAGAAACTCCAACTATGAATAGAATTACTTAATCACACCACTTAACATTTCAAAACAAACTGTGGTACTATGGTACTATGGTACTATGGTATGTTCCATTCCAAGGTGAAGTCATCACGCTTTTCAAAACCATTATTTTTCTTTAGTTGTTTCAACTTTTGGAAAAGGCCTTTATCAAATAATTGACCACACGAAAGAATTTGCTTCACTGTCATTAATAATAATTGTTTTCCTTACCTAAATTAAAAGTATTATTATAATTTGTCTCATATCTCAAGATCACTGCTGTTTCACAACTTTAGTTAGGTATATAAAATAAATGGTTCTTCTTTAGATTGCTACTCCCCTAATGATTTTTTATGATATAAATGACTTTGACTAAATAACTATTAAGACAAAGGGGTGTTTAGTCAAGTGTCAAATGTACTTTCGGAGAAAGGAATAATCAAACTTTCAAAGGGGAGTAACAGTCTAAAGAAGAACATTGCGTACACCTTCATTAGATTGTTACATTCCCCTATTTTGTATGAGGGGAGTAACAATCTAAAGAAGGTGTACGTAAATTATGTATTTATTAGATTAGTTAAATTTAATATATTTCCGATTATAAATTAAAATTATTAACTTTCTATTATCCTACTAATACTAAATTTAAGGATTCGCACTTACAAATTTATTTCATGATGTTTACTTTGCATTTATAAACTCATCTACAAGTCGTATGCATATATTATTACAGTAATGTACAGGGTGGAGGGTGGGCCAAAAAACGCACTTTTTTGAACACTTATATATAGATTAGCATCTGTAATGGATAGAGATATGGGGTTTTCGGGGTCTGAAAACTACATACTTCTACTTTAAATTTCATGTACATAACTTTAAAAATTATTGGGTGAAAGCCATGCAATGACGGTTTGAAATTTGGCCTTAAAAAAAGTCGTTTTTCGGGTAGTATTCGTGTAATTCAGCATTTGATCTTCAAGATACCGCAACGCAAACCCCATATCTCTATCTACTACAGAAGCTGAGCTATAAGTGTTCAAAAAAGTGCGGTTTTTTTGGCCCACCCTGTATATACAGTATTAGGCTTATATACAAATTCTGTGTATTTAAAAATCATCTACCTCCGTGGTGCAATAGTTAGTGTTTATGCCTGCTGAATCAGAGATCAGTGGATGAGACTCGTACAAGTGAAAGAGTTCTTACTGCCAGCTTAAGTCGGCAGTTGATTTACCTGTTACAAAATTTTTCACTTGAATTACAAACTTCGTTACATTCATTTTCATTTCCAAAAACTAAAAAAGTTTCAATTCAAAATAGGCTGCCAATTAGTGTGGCACATAGCTTCCTCGCATCCCATCATGTACTTTATTGATATGCTAACATTGACGTTGTATTACTTTAATGTTGTATTGTTTATTGTTTAAAAACTATTAACAGTTTTTAGTATCTTTAACACTTCATAAGGGTGTCGCTGTTGGAGTTACTAAAAAATTGTATTTGAAAAAAATGTTAGTCTCATTAAATAGATGAAGTTTGATTTTTTTCCCCCCGCCCTAAAATTTTATTTTTAAATTTGAAGTTCACGTTCACGCGAGCGTTGCGCATGAACGCTTGAATGGATAACGTTGTCCAACGAACTCGTCCTGAGCATTGGTAAAATGAACAAGTCTACCAAATTTCATCAAACTCGGTCAAGAATTACTCAAGTTATCGTCGCACGTTTCATGAATCGCGGACACACAGACTGATAGACAGAGAGACAGACACGGAACCGAAAATGTTCCCTGATGTCTGAAACGGATTTCTGTCTCGGAATTTTTAAAATTGGACACATAAAACTTTTTTGTTCTCAAAAGTGAACACAATGCTTCCGTTACCTTCGGTAAGCTCGGAAGCAAAAATCTTAACATGAATAAAAAAAATATTTATGGTTTTTTCTGTTTTATGTTTCAGATGAAGAAATGGCGTGCGATGTAGTGGTGGAAGCGGAGGATAAAGTGGTTCCGGAACGAGAAGGGAAGCGTAAAAGAGATAAAGTCGAAGAAGATGAAGAAGAAGACGAAGGGAGAGGCAAGAAGAAGAGCAGGTTTCGACCGTGGGCCGAACCGCTGAGTAAGATAGAAGAGCATGAGTCTCAGGAGAGGAAAAAGACTGCTAAGAACGTTAAAGAGAAGAAATCTGAGGACGAAGACAGTCCAGAAGGACAGGATAGAAGACGTAACTACAAGAACATGACGAGGGAACGAAGGATAGAAGCGAATGCTAGAGAAAGAACGAGGGTTCATACGATAAGCGCCGCTTTCGAGACGTTAAGAAGAGCCGTTCCTTCGTATTCACATAATCAGAAACTCAGTAAACTTTCTGTATTAAGGGTAGCTGCCTCTTACATACTGACGCTGAGCAGGGTTATAGGGAAAGACTACAGCGCTGACGGGTCGTCACCAAGCGTAGAGAGATGTGTCGAAAATGTTTCTAATAATATTCAAATGGAGGGAAAATTGAGAAAAAAGAAAGACGAATAAAAGTCAGTAACGATAAAACCGGTCGGTGGTCGGTGTAGCCGAGAAATTAGCGCTCTCAACTCTGAAACCAAGGTCGAAACCCTGGTTGTGAGTTCGAATCCCAGAGATGTGAGACATATTTCACACTGATTCTCATCGAGTAGATGAGTAAAGTGAACGGAAAATCACCCGTTCTGTAATGACTTTGGCAGTTGAACGGGACTAAAAATTAATAACTAAATACAATCAGTAAAAAAATGATAGGATTAAATAAAAACCATACGGCAGATGTTGGAAAAAATGATGCAACCATATTTTAAATCAATATTAAAATTATTGATTGGATAAAAAATAACAAAATTAAAAAGAGGCTGTTTAAAAGGTAAACAATAGCTATATTCCATAATTATATCCTAAATATCTCCTGCCAATGATTATAATGGATAGAGTTAGAAACTTAGCGGAGCAAGTTACGACTTTTTGGTGCGGGAACAAGTTACTACTTCTTTGGTACGGGAGCAAGTTATGAATCTTTGGTGCGGGAGCAAGTTACGACTCTTTGGTGCGGGAGCAAGTTATGAATCTTTGGTGCGGGAGCAAGTTATGAATCTTTGGTGCGGGAGCAAGTTATGAATCTTTGGTGCGGGAGCAAGTTACGCTCTTTGGTGCGGGAACAAGTTACGACTCTTTGGTGCGGNTGTATTAAGGGTAGCTGCCTCTTACATACTGACGCTGAGCAGGGTTATAGGGAAAGACTACAGCGCTGACGGGTCGTCACCAAGCGTAGAGAGATGTGTCGAAAATGTTTCTAATAATATTCAAATGGAGGGAAAATTGAGAAAAAAGAAAGACGAATAAAAGTCAGTAACGATAAAACCGGTCGGTGGTCGGTGTAGCCGAGAAATTAGCGCTCTCAACTCTGAAACCAAGGTCGAAACCCTGGTTGTGAGTTCGAATCCCAGAGATGTGAGACATATTTCACACTGATTCTCATCGAGTAGATGAGTAAAGTGAACGGAAAATCACCCGTTCTGTAATGACTTTGGCAGTTGAACGGGACTAAAAATTAATAACTAAATACAATCAGTAAAAAAATGATAGGATTAAATAAAAACCATACGGCAGATGTTGGAAAAAATGATGCAACCATATTTTAAATCAATATTAAAATTATTGATTGGATAAAAAATAACAAAATTAAAAAGAGGCTGTTTAAAAGGTAAACAATAGCTATATTCCATAATTATATCCTAAATATCTCCTGCCAATGATTATAATGGATAGAGTTAGAAACTTAGCGGAGCAAGTTACGACTTTTTGGTGCGGGAACAAGTTACTACTTCTTTGGTACGGGAGCAAGTTATGAATCTTTGGTGCGGGAGCAAGTTACGACTCTTTGGTGCGGGAGCAAGTTATGAATCTTTGGTGCGGGAGCAAGTTATGAATCTTTGGTGCGGGAGCAAGTTACGCTCTTTGGTGCGGGAACAAGTTACGACTCTTTGGTGCGGGAGCAAGTTACGACTCTTTGGTGCGGGAGCCACCAAATTGCCATGCTCGTATCTCTAGGAGAGGTTAGGATGATGTTAAATGTTTTTCAGATTCCAGAATAACAAGACTACTTTTTAACTTAAGAATCTCTTATCAAAAATTGATGGAAAGAGTAGAGATAAAGTTCTGAACAAAATGCTCAAGGATCTGAAACATAATATATTATACATAATAGAGCGCAGTGGCGCACTCACGGGGTTTTCATTTCTTTATTATTAATTAATTTACTTTTAACATTTTTTATCCCTAAAGATCTATAAGAGAAAGAAAAATTTAATAATAACATAAAGGGATCAACTGAAGAAAATAGACAATAATAAGTCAAGTTTTTCTTATTTGGGTTTTAAATCCCTCGCCACTCCGTTCTTACTTCAGGCAGGTAATCCAAGTATAGGTCTGTTGACAGACGGTCTGTCATAATCTTAGAATAATACTATATATAGAAGGAGGGTCACTGATAACATTGAAGCCAACTTTGGAAATTTGGTTGTGTACCTTATCTGCGTTCTAAAAATTCATTTTTGTAATTTGTGACGTCATAACTCTAAAATTACTTTAATTTAAGTTTTTTATTAAATTATAATTATTGATAGTCAGTTTAGTTTATTGTAATATTTTTGTTTGTGTTTTATCTTATTT
Organism: Gerris buenoi; assembly: GCA_001010745.2. NCBI lineage: Eukaryota > Metazoa > Arthropoda > Insecta > Hemiptera > Gerridae > Gerris > Gerris buenoi. Next base: position 680,414 of record KZ652825.1, on the reverse strand, counting down.
TAGCTTGAAATATGCTAATAATAATGTTTATTATATCATGCCGGGCGAGTTGAAAAAAATGACGTCAGAGTGAAACGTAAACAATAACCAAAGGCAGGGCTTGTTTTCTTGACGTTTGTGAGCGGG
>KZ652825.1:629755-641510 GCA_001010745.2 Gerris buenoi | reverse complement strand
AATGCTGGGATGCATCTTTGTGCCAAAATTCGTTGAAATCGGTCAATTTTTACTCCAGTTATCGTTGGACAAACAAACAAACACACAAACAAACACACAAACTTTTAAAATCCCAAGTCTCTGAAATAAAGAACTCACTGTGCTCGTTCAATAAAATAAAAAAACACAGGATTTAGAAAATATTTCCATAACTGAATTGTGATTTTTGCCAATAGTAATGTTGAAACTGATTCTTTGAATTGATTTAGTAAGCAAATTTAAAATCAAAGTACTCGTATAGAGACTGATTTTGAGCTTGCAAATTATGAGACTAAAGAAATTATTTTTTTATTATTTAAAAAAATAATAATTATACCAATTTCAATAAGTTTCATATTATTTTCCTAAGATGTTTTCATGTGTATATATACAAGGTCTGTTCAAAAAATACGCGGACTGTTTGAATTGCGCAGCTCCAGTTGGTCCTAGGGGAATCCACTTGATGGTGCTAGGTTTGTACAGATCAGCTGATGATAACAACGTTTCCCGATTGCAGATATCTTTATTTGTTGAATAGCTACGTGGTTTTTAGTGAAGTGCGATTTCTTTGTTTGTCGCATTTCAGAATGTGAATGATCTGAAGGAACAACGACATCCTGTGAAATTTCGTGTTAAACTTGGAAAATCTGCAACTGAAACATTTGCTATGCTTAACATGGCTTAAGGCGACATTGCTATGAAGGGTTCGGAATGTTTCAAGCGACATGGACGTTTTAAGGGTGGTTGACAGTCCATTGAAGACGATGAACGTCTTGGACGTCCTTCCACGACAACTGATGACCCACACGTGGACAAAATCAACACCCTGGTGCGGGCAAATCGACGTCTGACCATTAGGGAGTTTGCTGAAGAGTGTGGGATATCAGTTGGATCTTGTTACGAGATTTTGACCGAAAAAAATTAAGATGCACCGCATTGCTGCGAAATTTGGGCCACGCTTGATGATGGACGACAATGCTCCAGCCCATTCAGCTCTCAGAACTCACCAGTTTTTGGCCAAACATTCGATCACTGTTCTTCTTCATCTCCCCTACTCACCTGACCTTGCTCCTTGTGACTTTTTCTTGGTTCCCAAACTCGAAAGACCCTTGAAAGGAAGAAGATTTGAGGCGATTCCCGAGATAAAGGCAAATGCGACGAAAGCGCTGATGGACATTACAAAAGAAGCGTACCAGGAATGTTTCTACAAATGGAAACACACCATTGGGATATGTGTGTGCATTGGTGAGGAGAGTACTTTGAAGGGGACCTAGACTTGTAACTTCTCAATAAAGTAAATTTGTTTTATGACGTCAGTCCGCGTATTTTTTGAACAGACCTCGTATATTTATTTTACCCGTTGGGTGAACATTTAATGCAGATTAAGTCCTATCAGAGGAGATGAGTTTGAGGAAAAACTAGGCAAGTTATGGCACAGATCTGCAATGGACAGGTGTGGAAGAAAGTAGTAAAACACCATTTAGAAGATAATTAGAAGTTTAAATGTAAGAAAATGAGTTGAAGTAGAATAACCTTAAAAAATAACTATTACCCTCACTCACGGGGAGGCCTTTGCTTGCAGATGCAAGTGTCGACGGGCTGTTAAAAAGAAGTCCTATCAGGAGTGCGCATGTCCTCATGTCTCTATTAGACCATCAGTATTTTTTTTAATTAATTTTGGAAAATAATTAATGAGTATGTTTTCTTATGTTTCAGGAATTCCCGATTCTTTGCCAAACATGCTTAGGAGACAACCCATACATCCGCATGGTAACTGATTTCATTACAATATGACAAATTAAATAAATACAAGTATCGGAATTTTAAAGTACCATATTAGTTCCAATATTAGACAAACTTTTTTCCCGTTTTTGAATTGCAAAAATCAGTATGTTTAAGGGAGCTACACACCTTCCAATTATCTGCGCAGTTCATCTCATGTGACGTCATGTCTGAGCGATAAACTGTGTGAACTGCGCAGTTTGCACAGGCTTTCACGCTGATAAAAAGTCTGCACGTCTGAACCCTCTTTTGCAACAATTTTGTAAATGTTATTAAAAAGCACATAGAACCAAGATAAATCAAATGGTTTCCTAGACACCTTCAAGTTCAGATAAACGTACAGATTTTCACGCAGTTATTTAGAACAGATAACTACACAGATTAACTGTAGGTGTGTAGTCCCCTTTATATTTGTAACTAATCTAACAACCTTTTTACTACTGACTTCTCTTTCAAGAGTACCGCTGAGATCTTATTTTTTACTGTTTATTTCCATTTTTCTAAATTTTACCGGGATATCATATTGTCCTATTTTATCAATTTTCAAGAATTTCAACGTTTTCAATTTCTGATGAGATTTTAGGCGTTTTTATTTATTTTTTAGATTTTTTATTTATTTCTTGTTAGCTTCAAAATTTTATTTTCAATATTTGCTATTTCTCTGCCAACATGGCGTCTGTCTTACATCTAAATAAAGATTCAATATTCCAACAATGTTCATGGATAGACTGCTTAAATTTAACATCCGAACAAGTCGTTAAAAAAGAGAACGGAAGATTTTCCCTTTGGAACAAGAGTGCGTCTTATATTCGATGCATTAATGTTTTTTTCCAAAACTTAATATTTGAAGCAATACAGTATAATTAATTATTTAAAAAATGATTCAATTATATGACTAAATTGAAGTTTTTAAGTTTTTGGTAGTATTTATAGTACGGAAAGTTTAAATTTTAATTTAAATCAAATTATAATTACTATTTACAACTGGAGACAGACAGAGAAACATAGACTTCAGCGCCGGGATTCGAACCACGGGCCTCCTATATTACCAGTACAGACGCTCTAACCATCTAAGCCCTAAGCTACACTAAAAATAATTTCCTCTGTCGACAACGATACTTAGTCCTGAATTTTTCCACCTAAAGAACTAGACTGAGAAATAACGCTTGTAATTATAAAGTACCCAATTAGTACCTGTACCTAGTACAATCAATCAGAAATTCAATTTTTAAGTTTTATAATTACAAGCGTTATTTCTCGGTCTAGTTCTAGTGTCGTAAATGTTGACTTCTAGACTTGTGGAAAAATTTGAGCGCTTAATTCGGAACTAGGTATCGTTAATTACGGAGGTAATTATTTTACAGTGTAGCTTAGTTGGTTATAGCGTCTGTACTGGTAATATAGAGGTCCGTGGTTCGAATCCCTGCGCTGAAGTATATTTTTCTCTTTCTGTCTCCCATTGTAAATAGTAATTATAATTTGATTTAAATTGAAGTTTTTTTTTTTTCAGAAACATGCTTTTTTTTAAACCAAACTCGAAAAATAGCATATTTTATATTTTATCTGCGATTGATACGTAATATAAACATTACATCTCGGTTTAGATTCGTAGAAAGTGATTCTTTACACACCTGTATTAATTGCGCATGCGTATCACATTCTTTTGAACAATTCCTCTTTTTTTCCACGTAAAGAAGAAGAATTCCTCTTTTTTCCACTCTTGTGACGTAAAGAAGAAGAATTCCTCTTTTTTTCCACTCTAGTGACGTAAAGAAGAAGAATTATCAACTTTACACACGATTTGCGAGTTTGTTTACATTTAACAAAACTAATTTGATGTTTATTTAATAAAAGTAACTGTTTGCATCGAGTTTTTTTTTTGTGAAAATCAATGAGTGATTTAAGTGATTATGAAGAATATGAGGAGAATAATACGCCTTCCGAAATAATTAATTCGGCACAAAATACAACTAACGAATTGATGTCATCTTTATCAAAAGAGAAATTCGAGCTTACATACATGAAGTTTTTTTTCTGCATTTATTATTAAAATCTAACAATTGTAGATAAAGTACGGTACGCAACTCGTGCGAAAACGGCATTTTTCATTGCTCGTGTGGTTTTACTACCCTCGCTATCGCTCGGGTGTAAACTCCACACTCGCATGCAAAATGCTACTTTCCACACTCGACGCGTAATATACTATTACCTTATAGAATTATATATTTTAACTTATTAAAAAAACAATTAAATAGATTAGACAATAATGGCTTGTAAAAGAATAAAATCAATAAAGTATGTGATAGTATGTGAGAAAGCTGTGTGCTACACTAGTTGGCAGTCTATTTTTATCTGTATTTTCTAATTATTTTTTTGTTTTGTTTAGTCAAAAGAGCGGTACGGGAAAGAGTGTAAGATTTGCTCTCGTCCGTTTACTGTGTTCCGCTGGTGTCCCGGTGCTCGGATGAGGTACAAGAAAACAGAGGTTTGTCAGACTTGCAGCAGAATGAAGAATGTCTGCCAGACGTGTTTGCTGGATCTAGAGTACGGACTGCCTATTCAAGTGAGAGATGCAGCGCTGAAAGTCAAGGACGATCTACCCAGGTCTGATGTCAACAAGGAATACTACGTCCAGAATATTGAGAATGAGGTATGATTATTTCTTTGTTTTTAACTCTAAAAGAACCTGAAGGCACATTTTGAACCTCATGTTCTTGACCTGCACATTCATGTGCAAACCCTTGTTGATTTGAATTTTTTTGAATAGTCCTAATGTATAAACCTATTCAAATCACTGAGAATCACTTTAGGAGACAATTAAAATGTTTCCATGATGTTTCAATACAGATTGAATACGGGGTTAAATACAGTTTTTGGGTCCAAATTTTCCATGGAAACCTAGATTCAATATAGATAGAATAAAATTTAGACCTTCTATTTACTAAACTAAATAATAGTGTCTAAAAATAGGTTTTGGGTTTTATGAATTTTTACTCTAAAAATTTAGTGAACTTTAAAAATTTTTTTATTCATACTTTAGTCCAGTAAAATTAGGCAAAAAAAGGATGTTTCTTCGGAATAATTTTAAGCCACGATTATTTTTCACAGAGAGCTTTGTTACGTCATTGCAAATAATATATGAAAAGTCCCCAACTTTTTTTATGTACGCTTCCCTCTTTTTTTGAGGGGGGGAGGAGGGGGGTAAAATTTAAAGGACTTTAGCTAAGCATGTGGGGTATCATTTTCTATGCACTTTTTTTACGCTGAATCGATTAAAACAAGAATCAAGTCGATACGACCTATAGTTTGGAAGATATAAGGGGTTTATGTATAAAAACTTAAATATTTTAATGTAATAAGACAAGAATTTTTTTAGACAATTGGAAACTTTTAGGAAGGTCCCTGGAGAAAAAATCGAAAATTAATTTCTTGTCATAAACCTAGGAGGTGTACATTAAAATATTTGATTTTTTTTTATTCATAAAACCCCTTATATCTTCTAAACTATAGGTCGTATTGACTTGATTCTTGTTTTAATCGATTCAGCGTAAAAAAAATGCATAGAAAATTATACCCCGCTTGCTTAGCTAAAGTCCTTTAAATTTTACCCCCCTCCTCCCCCCTCTAAAAAAGTGGGAAGCATACATAAAAAAGTTGGGGACTTTTCATATATTATTTGCAATGGCATAATAAAGCTCTCTGTGAAAAAAAATTGTGGCTTAAAATTATTCCGAAGAAAAAACCTATATTGACTGGACTATGTAGATGGGGCTCGGATTTGAGCATATTTGCATATTTTTTTTCCTGAATAGTTCTCATTGAAAGAAGCCTTTTGGTGGTATTTTCACCTCTCTGGGACAAACAGAATTTAAATCTATCGAGCATATAAATACATATTATAACGGCTGTTTTCAGAAAAGCATAAAATGCACATTCTTGTGGTTTTTCATCTAAATACCTTTTTTTATTCAAATTCTCCCCCAATGCATAAAACAGCTGTTTTCAGAAAAGCATATAAATGCATATTCTTGTGGTTTTTCGTTGAACTGTAACTTTTACATATTGTACTTGAAATTTGTGGATATAGCAGTGTATCATTATCATACATAAAATTTGAAAATAAAACCCGTATATGAAGATAAGTTGTAGATTTTTTCGTTTTATTGTCCTCTCTATAGTTTTAAACAGCGTTTTTCGAACATATTCTGCATATTTAACAGCATATCTATCGAGCATAAAACACGTGGTTTTCGAGCATATCTGGAGATTTTATCGAGCATATCAATCCGAGCCCTACTTATAGGTTATTGCGAGAGCCAGCGTGAGCGTGTGGGTTAAACCACGTCTGCTCGACCATCACTGAATCATGAGTGGAACGAGATGGGGTTCGATTCCTCGGCGTGACGCTCTGATTTATATGGCTCACTATTGATCACGTCATACTCGCTTCGGCGGTGCAATGTACATATGTATGATGTGTGAAGTGGTTGGAATTCTCTACCGTGGGGTGTAAAAAGGGCCTAAGTGAAGGCCTAATTGCAAGGTTCAAACAAGTGGTTCGTTCTACCCGTTCTAGTAGCAAGTACTAGACTACTACTACTATAGGTTATTGCAGAACTCTTGTTCTCAAAGTACAGGAAATAGTTTGTGCAATGATAAATTACTTAAAGAAAGGCATTTTGCCAAGCAACAAAAAAACATTCAGTAATTTTCATTGTTCTGATCCACACCAGAATTAAGGCTCATTGCAGGTTGGAGCTCTCAGCCATATGTAAATTTATCCAAGAGATTATGTTTTGTCCCCACTCGTGTTTTAACCCTTTTTTTTTTATTTTATTTTTTTATTTTTTTTTATTTTATTTTTTTATTTTTTTTTAGTTTATTTTTTTATGTGTGAGTCTCTCAAAGATATTAAAGACTCCTTGCAACGCTCATTGCATTTTGAAAAGAAAATAAGTCCAAGTATGTGCTTTCATTAACCGCAAGAGTCTGTAGTTTTTTTTTTTTTTTTTTTTTTATAGATTTTTTCCGCCTGTTTTAATGCATATATGAGGTCAATCATAACATCCCTTTGCAGGGATTTTTTTTTTCACACTTTATATTTTCAATATGGCGGGCGACTGAAGAGAAGTTTTTAGTCACCATGACATGTTATACATCAATTTAAAGGTCTTGAAGTGCAGAAAAAGAATATGCAACTTGTAAAATTTTACACTTAATAATTTTAATTTAATCATACAGAAACCGGTGATTATCACCTCACGCACTTCTGTGAAGTGTGCCTTACTTGTTTACAGGAGACTTCACACAAAACCATTTTTTTCCCCACAGTTGGACCTCCATACAACAAACTCGATGGTTCCAAAAAAAAAAAAAAAAAAATGTTGTATAGAAATTTTTCTATATAGAATTTCTTTTACTATAGAATCACTTAGTATAGAGAATCCATGGGACATCAAAAACATTTGTTACAGAGAGATTTTCAATGTACAGAATTTTGTTATAAGGAGGTCTGACTGTATTTTTAATTTTTTTTTTTTTTAATTTTTGACTATCTGATCCAGCATACACAACATTTTGACATCATTGACACTACTGTTCAAGATGAATTTTGTTGTAATCAATTGATTGTTTTGAAACTTTGAATTGACTATTTCTGTTGACAGGTGAAAGGAGTAGACAAGTCGATGCCCGGGGGAAGTGTGGGTAAGTCTCAAGGTGCAAGCGACATGCTGCTCAAACTGGCTCGAACGACTCCTTACTACAAGAGAAACAGGCCTCATATCTGTTCCTTCTGGGTGAAGGGAGAGTGCAGACGAGGTGAGGAATGCCCTTACCGGCACGAGACACCCACTGACCCCGACGACCCATTAGCAGATCAGAACATCAAAGACAGGTAATGTTATCATCTTATCATTAGTCGTTAGTATCATGTGTTCTTCTAATATTTCCGAGATTAGGTTGGAAGTAAGTTGGTACTACAATATAAGCGTTATGAGTTGAGACTACTGACACTCAGATTGGCCAACCTAAATGAGTGAAAAAAATAAAGCCACTAGGTCTCTGAGAGGGTTGGGATCAGTAGCATTTTTGTTTGCCTAGTTGGCCCGACCCTCTAGAATTTCAAAATCCTGACCTCTCATTGGCTCCCCACCATATCTTGTGCTGTCAAAAGTCACAACTTATAATGTGCAAACTGAAGTTGTAGAGATGATATTTGATATCATATTTCATTATCTATCTTTAATTTATAAATAATTACAAGATAAAAAGAACTTTACTACCTTTTTAAATTTTCTGTTGAACCATATATGTAATGTTGATGATATAACTGTCATTGTTTAAAAAAAAAAAAAAAAAAAAAAAAAAAATAAAAAAAAAATAGTTCTGAATTTATTCACTTCACATAAATGACAACCATCTAGAGAGAGAGCTGATCTTAAACCTATAAAAGGACAAATCTTTGTGCAAAGGATCTCCACACTGAATCTAAACCCTGCTATTGATATACCCCCCCCCCCCCCCCCCCATTTAAAATAGGGTGATGAAAATTTCCGGAAGAAATTTAATTTAATTTGTTGTCGTTACCGATAAAAAAAAAACCTTGTGGGGGACTTCTGTGGATCGAGTTAGGGACCCTTTATTTTTTTGGGGGGGCCTTCTGCCTAAATTTGATCATAACAGGATAAAAAAAAAAAGTCATAATATAAGTATAAGCTTAATAATCTATGAAACGCAAAAAAGTACTTGGGAACATGTTCTTCTCTGTGATTTTTCTTTTCAAAAAATGATGATTTTTTATTTCATACTATGTAGTTTTTTAATGACTATTTTCTACTGTTGTTAATATTTCTGTTCTCTAGGTACTATGGAGTTAATGATCCAGTGGCTGCTAAACTAATGAGACGTGCCTCCACCATGCCCAAACTAGAACCTCCGGAGGATAAATTAATTACAACACTGTATGTCGGCAATTTAAGTGATAAGATAGGAGAGAAAGAACTCAGGTATGTACGGTTAAATTAACCATTTTCAATAATACAGGTTTAAGCCATTCAAAATATGAAATGTTGTAGTATTAAGTATCGTTTTGATGTGCACACAGGAAAAAAGTACCAAACTCAAAATTATCAGCTGTTGAAATTCAAAATGACAGCTTATTCATGTCACATAATTAAAAAATGAAAAGTAAATTTGAGTTGGGTATCAAATGAATGGCATTGAAGAGTATATTACAAAAATATATAATATAAAAAAAAACACTTGTGGATAATGTTTAATTTTTATGCCATTTTATCTAAAAAAAACATCTCAATTTTGCTTAAATATGTAAATTGTGCGCTCTACTGGACTGTAGAAAAAATAAGAATAGCATTTTGATCTGATTAACTGTGAATCCAAAATAGCGGATAATTTCATGTAAAGGGGGGGGGGGGATGTTTGTTTAAAATTTTAAGTGAGGTATCAAATGAATGCTGCTAATGAATAGATTATAAATATATTTATATACATTTTTAACAAAATTATTTCTTATTGTATTTATAAGTCGAAATTTACCAAAAAAAGGTATTTATGTATGTATGTAAGCATTTATGTATTTAAGTATTTATGCATTTAAAAATCATGAAGTAAAGAAAAAAATCATTTAAGTAGTTTGAACAAATTGCTTAGGTTATAGTTTGTCTTAGTTTGGGTGCTATTTAACATGATTCGTTTTATCAAGGCCTGAACCAAAATAATTTTTTTGTCCCTCAAGACATTTTTTTATATTTATATTATATTATTATAATGTATATAACTCATGTACTCATATACCAATGATGTCTCATATTACTCTTATATACCAATTCTGTGTATTGAAAAACCATCTGCTTCTGTGGTGCAATGGTTAGCGTGTTTGCCTACTGAATCAAGGTTTGGAGGATCAAGACTCGTCCAAATGAAAGATTTTTACAGGTAAACTAACTGACAACTTAAGCCGGAAGTTGAAAAAAAAAATCTATCACTGACGAGTCTTGAAACACAAACTTTGTTTCATTCGTGCCAATTTATTCTACTACGCCTAAAGAAGTTTCACTTCAAAAAGTTTGATTTTACATGTTGAGAGTTATTTATGTTATTCTGTAAGACAACCTCCACATATGCTCCCATATCTAACATATAAAATATGAAGTTGTCTAATTATTCTCTATGAGAAAATATGATTTAATTTTTGTTTGTTTATTTTTTTTGTTGCAGGGATCATTTTTACCAATATGGTGAAATAAGGTCGGTTACGTTAGTTCAGAGACAGAACTGTGCTTTCGTCCAGTATGTATCTAGGATGTCAGCTGAAATAGCAGCGGAGAAGACATTCAACAAGTTGATATTAGCAGGTAGACGCCTTACAATCAAGTGGGGTAAGAGTCAGGCGAGAAGTGGTGAAGTGGTTGGAACGGAGTCACGTAGTTACGATCCAGTACCTGGATTACCTGGTGCTTTGCCTGCCCCACCGCAAGAACTTAGAGATAACTTCTTCAACTTGGGTCCACCCAATGTTGTGCCTCAGGTTCTAGTGCCGCGACCGCCTCCTGTACACCGTCCGATGCCGCCTCCACCTCCCTTCTTCTTCCCACCTCAGATGAGGATGCCTCCGGTTCTACAACCACCACCACCGCTCTGCCCTCCCGGAACAGCGCCTCCACTGCCCCCAGAACCTCCTCGACCTGCTATCCACTACCCCTCGCAGGACCCAAACCGTATGGGCTCGGTACAACATGTTCAAAACTTGCACTCGTCCAAAACATAACTTTTGCCTTAACATTTCTTTTTTATTATTAGATGTACCTGTCATCATGTGTTGTTTATAATCTTGACTGTAATATAATTTTTATTTTTAATTGAAGTTTTATTTTATAATTTATTTAATTGATACAGTTGAGTCTCTCTAATCCAACATATATGGGACCATGCAATGTCGGATTACTGGATGTACTAGTCCAGTAGATAGTGTGCAAAAAAAGTGTCTTACAACAGCTTGACTAACATCAAGCTAGAATTTTGTGTATAAGTAAATGTTTTGGTGCCTTTTAAGAATATATGGTGGTAAGAGTATATGGTCGGCTATGCTCGTCTACGGGACATTGCTTGGCAATATGCATTTGAAAAAAAACAATCCGGTGAAGAGCGGCCATGTCCCGTCCTTTTTGATGGACAATGTGATTTTTATTCGTAAGTAGATATTAGATGTCCCTATTTATTAAATTCTTATTTTTAAGTAGGTCAATTAGGGTATGAATGTAGCAAGAGTTAACAACTCATTGTGGGTAGAAATTGGCTATATTTCGTCCCCCTCCGGGACATAATCATGCCTAAAAAATCATTACATATAGTTAACAACTTTTTAAAATAAGATTTGATAAAAAATTAACACTTAACTTTTATAAACCATTGAAAATTAAAAATAACATTGAGATCATTACCTATGATGGGTGGAATTAGTCACATATACTCAAACTAAGTTGGTGTTGTCAAATAAGTAAGGAAATATATGAATTAAAATACTCCTTCTACACACTTTCACACATCGTTCCATAGTTTTTTTTTTTATAAATAACTTAAAAAATAAATAAAAATTAACAAATAACAAACACATGAACATAGAAAATGGTAACTCCAGGGGTAACCAAATTGAACCTTCGTTTTTATATCAATCAGTTTTAAGACAAAAATTATTGAAATTGAATAGAAAATTTGTGAATTGTAGTTGAAATATGTAATTTTAGTAAGATATTTTATAAAGCAAATTTAATTATTTTTAAAGCATAAATTGTTATTGGATTTGGGCGGGAGTTATGATTTGAAAATATTTAAATTTTGTGGTGTCTGTAGGTTAACTATTATGAGGGGTGATAGTTAAAGGAGGTTTGTAGGTATATTGGAAACAATAAAAGTGACTGATTTTAATTATTTTTTA
>KZ652825.1:549291-565016 GCA_001010745.2 Gerris buenoi | reverse complement strand
CCGGATCTTGAATATGGAATCCATTCATGATCAATTTAATCCATGCATATTATGTACAGATTTTTTAAAATTATTATTGTAAAGGCCTTAGATCAGTAACCTTTTAATTATCTTCATAAGTTATATTATACGAGAGGTTTCTTGGTACATTGTATAAAATTACAAATTACTATATTTATTAAACCATTTATTTTGCACATACAACAAGCATATATAATTATTTATAATAACACAGATTAAAAATTAGTTTATATATAACTCTGTAAGAGATCAAGAGATCAAAACATCTCATAGACTTGTTATATATATTTGATAATTCATCTTACATTATCACTATCATTTGCTAGTACAAGCTAATATTACACTAATTTATTTTAATTATTATGCACTTTATTTATTCTCATTACTTCAATATTAATTATGCTGTTCTTAGTCCAATTTATCTTTCTTTTCTTGTTAGTGTAAGCTTCAGGTATCCTGGCTTCCTTCTTGTTTGCTCATGAACAGTATTTTAATTTTATTTAAGTTACCACTTACTATAATTTACTGTGATATTATTTTTTAAGTCCAAGTTACCTTTATTTTCTAGTGTACTTCAGGTATCCTGGTATTCTCATTGTTCACTTATGAACAATAGTTTATTAAAAGTATCACTCAATATTTATTAACCAGTATAAGTTTTCTTTCCATTTGTGAGAGCTTCAGGTATCCTGGCTTTCCTCTTGATCACTTATGAACTCTAGTTTATTTTAATTATTACTAGATCTCTTAATTACAGCACTATTTTATCATTTTCTAGTAGAAGTTATTTCATTTCTTGTAAGCTTCAGGCATCCTGGCTTCTTTCTTGATTACTGATGAACAGTATTTTATCGAAGTTACCACATTATAATTTAAATTGGCATTATATTTGTCAAGTCCAAGTTACCTCTATTTTTCTTGTATACTTCAGGTATCCTGGTATACTTATTGTTCACTCATGAACAATAGTTTATTTAAAATTATCACTTAATAACTATTCTATTAATATTGTCTAAGTTTTCTTTCTTATTATGTGAGCTTCAGGTATCCTGGCTCTCTTCTTGTTCACTTATGAACACAAGTTTATTTTAAATATCACTATAAAGTTATTTAAAAAACTATTTTATAAATAATCTAGTCCAAGTGATTGCATCTCTTGTACTCCAGGAATCCTGGTTTCTCTTCTTTTTCACTTATGAACAGTAGTTCATTTAATTTATCAAATAAAATATTATTTAAAATACTATTTATATTAATCACAGTCTTTAAATTAACTATTAACATAAATTTTAATGAAACATTTAACTAAATTTGTTATAGATTGTAGATGTAACTCAAAAGGTAAACAAAGCACAAAGCCTCTTTGAACTGTGCTCCCGAACCACGCTTGCGCTTTACGCCTTGGATATCCAGGTTCATTTTGTACAAGCTATTGCGTTCCTGGCTTGGTATCCAGCCTGGAAAATATTATTTATTTGTATTGCTGGTTTTTCTATTCTAGTTACCTTTTTATATAATGTTAATTAACTTATTTATTTCTATTTGTAATTTTAGATTTTAGATTGTTGATTGTTGTTAAATTTATAATAGTATTTTATTAAATTTCGTTATATCTTGTAACAAAGCGTAATTATTGTTAAATGTTTATAAATTTATTTATTGTTACAAGATTATATATATTTATTACAAAGCTATTAAAATTTATATTTTATAAATCTAGTCAATTAATTTATTGATAATTTAGTTCAATTAATTTAATTTAAATTACTTTATTGATAATTTATTAATTATCATTATTTATTGTTGCTATTTCGATAGTAATTTTTTTAGTAATAAAACAAATCATTTATTGTTAATCCTTTAAAATTTGATAAATTATTTATTTAAAACAAATTTGAGATTGCTCTTTTGGTTAGAATTTGAGTTTTGATATTATTTAATTATCCTTGGATAAGTTATTTATGCAACTAATTATTTATCATTTTAATAGTTGCCTCCCTTCTCTATAATTTCTACTCAAATGATTTGTTAATTAATTTTTATTTATTTATTTGTTATGGCTTAATTGTTACTTAGTATATAAATATTTATAAACTGGTTGCTACTAAAAATTAATTTATTTTTCTCTAATGTATGGGTCATTTCAATGTTATATTGTTAAACTTGTTTTTAGTCATTGTTTTATAACCGTTACAGTTTATAGATATTTATTTTCTCAATAATTCATAATATATGTACCTTGATACTAGTTTAAATCACAACTTTATGATTTCATAACCGCCTTTTATATATTACAATTAGCGATTTAATTGATAATTTGTTGTTATTGTACCTTTGGTGATTTTCTAGGGAAGTTTATTTAAGCTCCTTTTAATTAATTAATTTATTTATTTGTCTTCATGTGAAGACAACATCTTGTCTTTGAAGTTTATATTAGAGATATCTATGACGTCTAGTTTTATGAATAGCATTTATTGTTGACTCGCTCAGAGTCTCTAGTGATACATCAGATCAACCTGCAGTGGAGATCCTTCTTTCTTCTTTTGAATTAACATTGTCTTTAATTAACAACTTCACAGTATCTGGTATCCAGCTTGAAGTGTGTTATGTTCTGGTGTGTAAGTTGTATACTTTTCCCTTGGCATCCGGGTTTCAATCATCTTTGGCATCCAGGATTTATTGGAATTACCATGGCGTCCAGGTGTCTGCAACTTATTCATTACTACTTCTCCTTGGTATCCAGGGAAGTAATAATTCGCTGGTATCCAGCTTATATCCTCTCACCAGACTACCAATTTTATTTCTTCGTTGTGAAGCACTGCATGATCATCCAGCTATCGTCGCTTTTCATATTTTTAACCTATATTAATTATGTGTTGTCTTTTCTTTCTAGTCATGGTTATATTTTAATTTTAATAATATTTATTTAGTTATATTTTTAACTTATTTCTAAATATCTTTAATGTTGCCGGTATCCAGCTTTAACTTTGTAGGAACTGGTGAGCATACTGGTATCCAGCTTAGATCTTCTCACCAGTCCACAATCGTCTAGAATTCAGCTATTAGCTTGTTTTATTAGTTGTTAGCTGCTAATGTTATTACATATTTATTTATAATCTAGTCATCATTTATTTTGGGATTTAAAATCCGATTTTGACTCCAAAACGTAAACACTGCCCCTTTCTATCTTTACCTTTATTTTCTACCATGTAGGTATTCCTATGGTAGGCGGAAGGGATATTCTCTAACTTAATACATACCCTCCTTACTCAGAAGAACTTATTACTTATTTATTTTTTTTGGTCGTCAATTAAAACCTTCATGCTTCTGGTATCCAGCTTGAAGTTTTGGTGAGCAAGTTGCATCCTTCTGAATTTCTGGCACCCGCGTCTCGATTTATTTTCCTAGGAATTCTAGCAATAAATAATTAATCTTCTTGGTGTCCAGGGGAATGCAACAATTTTTCATTAATTCTCCTTGGTATCCAGGGAATTAATTCTTTTGCTGGTATCCAGCCTAATTCATCTCGCCGTAGACCACCAATTTGTTCTTTTAACTTTTTTGTGCATAATTTCAGTGTGCATGTTTTTTCTCGAAGTGTTAATCATTTTAATTATTTTATTCTATTTGGTTTTTCGGCAACTATAATATTAAAACTTTTTTTATTATCTTCCAGGTAGCCTACATTCTTCGTAGCACAGTTAAGAATATTTAGTTTCTTCTTTTTTAAATTAGTATTAGCTAATTATTTATTTGCTATCTGTGATAACATATTATTTTATAACTTTTCTCTAGTCATTTTGTACATTATAACTCACCAAAGAGTCTTCTAAGGTTAATTTTATTTCTGTTTATAAAAGCTGTGGATTAAATTAATTTTTGTCAGACACTTAGTTAAAAACTCTTGTGTAATTGTTAAGTTTATGAGTCAATTATTAATTTATTATTTATTTTAACACCTAAGGATTTATCATATATCCTACGACTTATCTGTTAGGCCTAGCTTCTTGCTAGGCTTAGTATTAGTGCTTCTTACCATTAATTCGTTATTTAGTTTGTAAGTAAAGCCTGTATATTACTCATGCAAGAAACCTCTTTCTTTTAATTAATTTATGTGTTATGTTTCTTAAATTTACATTATTTATTTACACTTCTTATCTACTACTATAAATTATTTATGAGACAGTTAAAATCGTATCATATTACGGCCTTTAATATTAAATTTATTTTGTAACTTAATGCAGCTTTAAACGTTCGTTTAGGTAGGCGGTATGTTCAAGATCGCTTGAACACTGCTTTGCAGCAGCACATTGAAAAATCTACCTACAAAGTCTACCCAACCCGCTCTGCAGAATACCCAGGCTAATTCAGACAGACCGGCCCTGCAATTACCTGAAGGGTTGTAATTACTAATTATTATTAAATTTCAAACAAAAATGATATGTTTCTAAAGTAATAATCAAAATTCGGGTTTCAAAAAAAGAAAGAAAAATTGCATGACCCAGTAATTTATACAGTCCACTTTTGAAGCATTAACCTGTAATTTTTGCTTACTTAGAATTATTCTTGTTTTGTTGTATGTTATCTGTTCCGTTTTATGATTTTGTTTTCTATGTTGTCTAGAGAAAATGGTAAGAAGTCGAATTTACTTATCTGTTTGTCTCAGTAGAGGCTTTGCATATTTTCTTTGTTTCTTTTTTCAACATAATATAATATAATAGATATGTTTCATCAGATGAGCTCTGGGATGACACATCCAGCTCCTAGACGAAATTTCCGTCATGCAAAATTTGACACTTTTAAATATGGTGCAAGTAAATAAGACTATAATAGGAAGTAAACTGGTTTTTACTAGTATATATTTTAGTACTATATTTTGCCGTTAGAAGTTTCTAAATTTTATATAAAATTATGTCAGAGCTCCTAGCGGATCAAATGGAAATCAAAATGGATAAATGTTTTATAATTTCACACTTTAAGATCCATCTACTGTATCAATTAGACAAATGTATTCTGGTTTTCTCCACTTCAAGGAAATGTTGATACGTGAATTCGATGTCCAAAACATATCCATTGTTCAAGATCGCTTGAACACTGCTTTGCAGCAGCACATTGAAAAATCTACCTACAAAGTCTACCCAACCCGCTCTGCAGAATACCCAGGCTAATTCAGACAGACCGGCCCTGCAATTACCTGAAGGGGCCCATATAGGTCTTGATTTAGAAGCCTTAATCTTCCTCTGCTGGCACAACTGCCCGAAATTCAAATATTTGAATATTTAACGGCCCAACTTGCGAGGGTAGATCGGAGTGTGAACGAACAGAGTGTGAGTTAAGACCTCAATGTGAGCAGTGGCCATTATTCTTTTTTTTAAGTAAATTTTATACGTTTTTTATCTGGATAAATCCTAGGCATCCAGGATTTATCTTGCTTATCTGGAATCCAGAACAAACCTTACTTCACCTTGGAATTCAGGGAAGTAAGTCATTCATCATTGCTGGCATCCAGCTTTTCAACCCATCACCACAGCCACATCACCACACTTCACTTCACCTCTCTATCAGCTAGGCCAATATTATTATGTTATTTACTTATTATCTGTGCATAAATGCTAAATACAATCATACAGTCCGCTAAACATATATCTTCTTTTATTTATTTCTTATTAATTTTCGTGGCCAGGTCAGGAAAACCTCCCCCTGGTGCGAACATCCATGCTTCAATGTTTTTCCATGAAATGGACAAAAGTTCCTTATGACACGTTCTGGAGCCCGGGAGTGTATCCAAAAAAAAAAAAAAAAAAAAAAAAACTAAAATCACCGTCACGCAAAATTACCGTAACGAAATCTACCGATGACTATAACTTGAGTAAAAGATGACCGAGTTAGTTGAAATTTGGTACACATGTTCCTTTTACCAATGCCCAGGCTAAGTTCGTTGGACAACGTTATCAACCCAAACGTTCTCGCGCAACGCTCGCGTAAACGTAAGTTTTAAAAATGTAAGACGGAAAAAAGTGTTATTAAGGAAGCCTGTTACTTGACTTGTTTTGTTTATTTTTGTTATATTATGTCAAAATGTCACTTTGTTTTGTAAATATAGAAAATATAATCACGGTCTTGTTAAAAGTAAAATTGATCTGCTCTGACGCTTATTTCAATATATTAGGTATATTATTATAGTACTGCGTACGTAATCCAAAAAAAAATTCTAACCACCTATTTAATGAGACAAACAACTTTTTTAAATATATTTTTATAAGCAATATTAGACTTAATTATTATCTTGTAAAGATTGACTTGTTACATGATTTTTGTCTTAATTTGAATTTTATCATTTTAAACACAATGAATGCATAATCTATCAATACATTAACAACATTAATTGTTACGATTAATGTTGTCCTGTTATATTAACAGGAAGTTGGTAAAGAGCATCTGCACCGGAAATGCGGAAGGCCCGGGTTCGAGTCCCGGCGCGGGAGTCTATTTTTCTCTGTCTGTCTCCCATTGTTAATAATGATTATAAATTTGATTTAAATTGTTATATTAACGTAATGACATGCTTAATGTAAATTGGTGACAACGTCGTAACTATGTTTCAGTAGCAGGTGTTTATTCAATACTAAGGTAAACCACATTCTGTCTCTGACATATAATTCCAACTCTGATAGTTCGGTTTACGAGAAGATTACCAATAGTAATCATCGACATAAGCGATGCATGATGAAGACAACTCAAAATAGATGTCGGTAATAGAACAATTTCTATTACTGCCGACTCTATTAACACCAAAACCAAAATATAATTATGTACTTGAGGTCTAATTGACAATAAACGTAAAATTTTTTGTAGATATAGAGCTATTCAATCAGATCTTTTACGCAGATTATTTTGTATAAATTACGCACACGGAAATTAGTCTGGTGCTATCTGCAGCCTACTTTCGCCAAACCATCCAAATTTAATGAATATCAGATGAATACTTTTGAAGATATAGGTGTAAATAAATGTATGTTTGTGCCCCATGGGGAAGAGAAATAAATGGGCACAGAAAGTAGAACTAAATTTGGGACCAACGATGGGCTCAATGTGACCTATCATCAAATTTACGACCACATAGCTTCCTTTATCTTCTGTAAGCTTGGAAGCTAAAACAAGAATTGTATTAAAAATCCTCGCACCCTATCACATACTTTATTGATTTTATGCTTAAAAAAGTCATTATTGTCTAATTTATTTAATTGCTTCTTCCATTTTTTTTTTAATGTCAAAATTGTTTAGATTTGTTGCATGAATTCTTAGAATAATACTATGTATAGAAGGAGCATAGAATCAAAACAACAAGCAATACTGATAAGGGACTGAAGCCAACTTTCGCCGAGGGGTTGTGTCCTTTTGACCAGGGGACCAACAAAACAACACTCCTTTTTTTCATTTAAGCTGGAGAAGGTTGGCCACGCTTTAGTAACTATTCAAAGCCCGATCACAAACGTCAAGAAAACAAGCCCTGCCTGTTTCACTCTGACGTCATTTTTTTTCAGATGGCCCGTCATGATATAATAAACATTATTTTTAGCATATTTCAAACTAAAATAAGATAAAACACAAAAAAAAATATTGAGAAGCAGATGATATACAGATTAAACAAGGATATCAAGAAAGTAACTTACAATCAGAAAGAGGCAGAAAGAAATGTTTTTATGTTAAAGGATATTAGTATAAAACTTTGTAAAACTAGAAATACTAATATCCTTAGTTTTGTTGGTGAAAAATCAAAATTGTTTGTGAAATAAGCTGTAGAATGTGACATTTTTGTTTAAATTGTTATAAATTTGTTTTTAGAGTTTTTTAAATTAATGTTTGACATAAATTGTTATTGTGTAGCTTGAAAATGACCCAAGGTGGGGTTGAAATATAGCAGATGATTTTGGGAAAAAATGAAGAAGTAAAAACAATTTTTTAACTAAACACTACCCACATAGACCTAAGAAAGAAATTCTATATAAATAACAAAAAAAAATATTACAATAAACTAAACTGACTATCAATAATTATAATTAAATAAAAAATTAAATTATAAAACCGAAGGCAAATAATTTTAGAGTTATGACGTCACAAATTACAAAAATGAAGTTTTAGAACGCGGATAAGGATCACAACCAAAGTTGGTTTCAATGTTATCAGTGACACTCCTTCTATATATAGTATTATTCTAAGCATGAATTAAAGTATTAATTTTGCAAAAGTTAAAGGGCGTAAGACGATTGAAATAAATCTTGTGATATCTTGTGACTACTTTCGACAAATCGATAAACTTTCATGAAAATCAGATGAGTACTTTGGAAAATATAGGCGTAAATAAATGTATGTTTGTGCGTATGTTTAAGTGAAATAAATGTATGTTTGTGCGTATGTTTAAGTGAAATAAATGTATGTTTGTGCGTATGATTAAGTGAAATAAATGTATGTTTGTGCGTATGTTTAAGTGAAATAAATGTATGTTTGTGCGTATGTTTAAGTGAAATAAATGTGTGAAGAAGGTCAAAACTTATTTGGGACCAACAATGAGTAATGAGCTAATGATAACCCACCATACAACTTACGTTTTGCAAAAATTAAGTGACAGACCGACAGACAGACACGAAACCAAAATTTTTCCCAGATGTTTGAAACGGATTCTTGAAATTTTTAAAAACGGAGACATAAAATCATTTCGTTCTTCAGAACGATCACATTAGCTTCCGTTACCTTCGATGAGCTCGAAAGCTAAAACAAGAATTATATTAAAAATATAGATCTATCTGTAGGTACATAGATAATTTTGTATACCTACAGATGATTGCTAGAATCCATTATCAGCAGAATATAATAGATAGATATCTATGTGTTGAATTGAACTATTGAACTCTTTGAGTCTACATAAGGAGGTTCAATGCGACTCACAAATATTCTGCTGATGATGGCGTATAGCTGATAAGTGATAACCTATGGTAAGTATCTTTTCATATCATAAACCTAACTTCTGGCAATATCCTATGATCAAAATCACCATTTTGAAGTAGTTATAACATTTCATACGTAAGTTTCAATGATTGAATATAAGTTTAACTTAAATTGACATCTGAATTTGTGAGATCAACTTGAGAGAATATTGAAGTCTCTCTTAGTAATACATTCAGGACAATTTAAAGCTGTTTTTGGATGAAAAATGAGAAACTAATTTAACTTTCTCTTAAAGAGTCAAGAGAGGCCTTTATAGTTGCAACTTGAAGTAATTGTTGGTGAATAATTGAACAAGTCTTCTAGTTATTACCAGAGTGATGAGGAGAGTTGATATATAAGATAACTCTCTCCTTGGCAAGCTATCCTGGTCTCTCGTCCACTCCGGTATACCTGCACAGTCCTCAGTCTTTCTTATTCCAAGGTTATTTCGACCACAGTTCTCTTTTAGCCTTGAACTTGGTTTTTCTTAGTCTCTTTTTGTTCGTGACATCATATGCAATTAATATTTTGACTACCTCCTCGTTCTTCCTCTTTGCACTACAAACGAGATATCTGCTGCGTACTTTTCAATAATCTGTATTTAATCTCAATAAATTATTCTTCTCTTTATTTTTTATTTTATTTGTACATTTTTCTATTTTAAAAATATCTGTTAAGATTTACCTATAAAATATGAAAAAAGCCTGGTTTGCACAATCCAAGTTTGAATGGTCCAAGTAACTTTTATCAAATCCTCCTGGTCCAAGTGTTTGTGGAACTTGTAAACTAAGTTTTACTCGATCCATATGCTTAGTCCAAGTAACTTTGATCAAATCCACTTGGTCCAAGTGTTTGTGGAACTTTGAAGTAAGGTTTACACGATCCAAGTAACTTTGATCAAATCCACTTGGTCCAAGTGTTTGTGGAACTTTTGAACTAAGTTTTACTCGATCCAAGTATGCTTGGTCCAAGTAACTTTGATCAAATCCATTTGGTCCAAGTGTTTGTGGAACTTTTGGAGTAAGATTTACTCGATCCAAGTATGCTTGATCCAAGTAACTTTGATCAAATCCTCTTGGTCCAAGTGTTTGTGGAACTTTTGAAGTAAGGTTTACTCGATCCAAGTATGCTTGATCCAAGTAACTTTGATCAAATCCTCTTGATCCAAGTGTTTGTGGAACTTTTAAATTAAGGTTTACTCGATCCAAGTATACTTGGAAATTATTTGTGCTCTAGCCAAAAATTTGAAAAGACAAGTTAAATGATAATTATCAATTGTAGTTTATTATGTAAACAAACACTGTATTGCAATATTAGGATAAATTTAAATGAACCTGGGTTTAATCGTTTTTATACATAATGTTAAAATGAATATGGACTTGTTGCGCTTGTTTTTACAACTTGATAGTGTGGAAGTCTAATGTGAACAGATAATTGTTGTAAATTTAAATTTCTAAGGTTTTTAAAAAATGTCTGTCTTTCAGAGAAATCATAACCTGAGGCGATGAAGAGAAATCAATTTTAGCTCCAAATTTGGGGCGCTACCCCCCGACAACTCCAAAAAAACGTGAAAAAATTATATCTCGAAAATGGTTTTGAATATAAAAATGTCTACAATGTAGTCCATTTAAATTTGAATCTAACGATATAAGCCGTTTTCCCGGGAAAAATCTAGTTCCTGAGAAAATAGCTTTTAACGCGGACGGAGAGATGCCGGATTCGATTCCTCGCCGAGGAGAAGTTATTTTTATGATAAATTTTGATAAAATGTTCAATATTAATGAAATTTATCTTCGAACAGTCAAAAACTAATAAATGGAAAACAATAAATAAATATATACATATAAATGAGCACACTCATAAAAATGTCTGTGTATATAATATTTGTTCAAACTTACAGCATAAAATTGTTAATACTTTGACTTCAAACCTAAAAATTGCATTCTTTACTTTAACTTTAATAATAAATATATATTTTCCTTTCCCCTTCTATATCATTTAAAAAAAGGGGGGGGGGGGGCTTTAAAACATCTGAAAAGGTGAAAAAGTACAATCTAAGCTAAAACTATCGATTCAGTTTTAAGTGCAGGTCGACTAGATAGAAAGCGAGAGCCGGTTCGAGACGCTATTGGTGGGGTTGGAGCCAATGAGGAGCGAGGCCAAGCCGGCGATCAGCTGATCCCACCGAGAAGCCGACTTGTCAGTTGTTCACAGAACATCAAGCGAGCAACATCTATATCGCTCTCTCCCTTCTTGACAATTCGCGTATTTTTTTCTTTAACTTTCTTTCTGTTACTAATTTTATTAAATGACTAATTTTATGATGTAACAATAAACATCTATATACTTTTATTGTTAATTATGAATTTATTAAATAAAATATAATATTTTTAATTAATTATGACAGCTTTAGGGTAGCAAGCGATATATATTTTTTTTCTTCAAAATTTTAAAATAATTTTTCCCCTTTAATAACAGACATTTTGAATTATTTTATATAAAATAATAATGACAAAAGGGGAAACAGACATATTGGAAGATTCTCCTCATAGAGAGGTTAGATTGAATCATGTGTTCAATAAGTTAAGCACTCTGATACTGGAGCAGCAAGCGCAAGCTGCCAGCTCGGGAGGTAAACCTCCGTGTGGTGTCATCGAATCTATTCTACCCTACGAGCTAAACTATAACGGTAAATATCGCACACGCAGCCAAATAAAAAAAATGCATGAAGGATGGAAAACATGGGAGTGCATGAAAATCATATGCTTTATGTGCACCTTCCTATGCATGCCTTCAAACTAATTATTTCGTTAACCCTCTCGAAGATATACCTCATATAAAGCTTGAATACCGTTTGTAGTTTTGTGTGTGTTCGTCACCCCCCCCCCTTTTTTTAATTAACGTACCTAATTCCCTTGCTTTGCCCCCCTGTTCACAGTCGATTTGTTTATTTATTTATATTTAAATTAGTACTAGTGTAATTTAGTGTTTCTGTTTAGATTATAATAGTGGTAACACTGTTTTTTAAATCCTAGATCTACTTACTAGAGGTCGACCAAGAAGTCATGAACACGGTCGAAACTGAAAGCTTAGCTTCGTTTAAAGTCGGAACTTCCGAGTATTGCCGAAGTCAGTATAGTCGGGTGCTTTTCTAGTTTGTATGAAATGCGCAGTTATGTCAAATCTCACAAATAACAACAGGAAGGTTTCCAATGTGTTAGGTTTCCTGTTTTGTTTGTTTTATACAGTACGAGTTATAGTCACAACTGTCCTAAACGATTTTCGTACGATCCACAAATCCATGGGATGATGCAAATACAAAGGACGCTACAAATA
The DNA here is from genome assembly GCA_001010745.2 of Gerris buenoi. Lineage (NCBI taxonomy): Eukaryota > Metazoa > Arthropoda > Insecta > Hemiptera > Gerridae > Gerris > Gerris buenoi. The sequence continues at coordinate 552,674 of KZ652825.1, read as the reverse complement.
ACGGGGTAGGAAATCAAAAGTAACCAATCAAACTCAGAAATAAAGAGGAATAATCAATAAATAATAATATAAAGATATCATATAGTAGGAGTGATTTCTTATCAGGTACAGTGTTGCCTGTAGCAAAAAATATAGAAGTTAAAAAAATAAAATGATTAATAACTAAAGAACAACACTGTGTTTTTTGACAGTGGTCTATTTTATTAAAAACTGACTGTACATGCCGACACTAGCGCACTCCTCAGATTTCCATGACTTCTTGGTCGACCTCTAATAACACTAACATGTAATGTTTGTGATGCATAAAAATTTTAGCATTGTATAAAATAAATGAATTAAAAAAAAGGGAATGAAAATGGTTGCTAAACAAGATTATAAGTTGGATCTTATTCTCGAAATTCGAGCCTTAGTTAAAGACAAAAACTTTACGGAAACGCAGTTGGTAACTAAACATCAATATCAATAGAACATACCATCGACAGCGAAGAAGAAGAAGAAGAAGAAGAAGAAGCCTGAAGAAGAAGGCAATGACTGAGAACTCTTTATGCTCTTCTTTTCCAACGCAGATGATAGTTACACTTTAATAATCATAAAATGAAGGAATACTTAGTCTTAATCTTTATTGGTGATAAGAGATAACCACTACCAGATGTCTTTACATCGATACTATAGACTTATACATTACTTATCGACACTAAGTGTACACTTCTGTATAAACAGCTGGATTTTGACGTTGAAATCTACTTCATGAAATGGGTTTGAAGTCAGATGTTTTGCTTCCACTACTGGAAGCATCTTCTGGGGTTTGAAGCATCGTGATGTTTACTTAAAGCAATAATTAGGGATACACTTCAAGTAAACATCAAGTTGGGGGCTGGGTGGCTTTGAGGCTAGAGCGCTCGCCTTGCTATAAGGCAAGTTAAGCAGCATCGAGCCGGATCAGAAGATGACCGCAGCTCTGGGTTCGATTCCCGGACCAGGCACCCCGCTCAATGTCCACCCAGCATTGTTAAAACAAGTGGGAAGCTCCTCGAAAGAGTGGCACCATCAGGTTTCAGCCTGGAAACCATTATGATGAAACTCTTGGTTGTAAAACAACTAGGAGGAGTCATGGTTAACGACCATATCTTCACACGAGTGTGTGAAGATATGGTCGTTAACCATCTTCACACGAGTGTGTGAAGATTTCGTTCCCAAACCCGTGTTTGTTCTATGGGCCCACCTAAGCGGCCTGCGTATTCGGGTGTAAAAGCCCCCGGAAATAAAACATCACGTTGCACAAAAGCCCTGAAGATGCTTCCAATAGTGGAAGCGAAACGTCGGACTTCATCCGCGGATTTCACCGAAAAACCAAGCTGTTTATGACGAGTCTACCCGCGGAAGCCTACTCTCCAAAATTTGTATAAATTGACATCTATCAATGTGGAATACACAGACCTCCACAAAATATTTAAGTAAGCTATGCTTACGTTAAATATGTTACGCCTAACAAAAAACGGGAAACAGATAAAAAATGGGATCAGTATACGATAGAAATTAATTATGTAGGTTACTAGAAGTTGAGAAGTTTTTAAAGTAGTTTTAATGCTGGAAAGATTTGGAGCTGACAGCTTCCACTTCCACTATAATCTTATGTAGAAGTAGAAGATGATGGTAAGGTATCTTTGTTCCTCTTCTGTTAGGTGGGGAAACTTCTAGGCTTGAGGTGGGTAATAACAGTTATTTGGCAGTAACAGGTTATTACTGTTCTGTTATCCGGCAGTAACTTGTTGATAATTGATGATAAATCTAAAATAGTTGGAGTAATAGTTGGAGTAATAATTGGAGTACTTCGAGAGGTGTAATATAATTATGAATGTTGTTCGAGGAAAATCGGTTCTTTAGAAGTCTGGACAGGTAAGGCAAAGAGGAGTTATAGTTAACACTAACGCAGCGAAGATATATATAGAGGTAATAAATAGCCCTAAGCCATAAGGTAAGGAGAATAGGATATAGAGAATCGGAACAGAACAAGGGTTCCATACAAGTTAAAACCGAGCTCTACCCTGCAACTACAAACTACAACAGCGAAATCTTTGCCGTTTATAATGAAAATTATTTACGCTTTGACAACAGAAACAGGGCAAAGAACCGAAAGAATCAGAATAACATTAACGAAACGATCAAATATTTAATAACAGTAGCGAAGTGTTATAAAAATAACAATAACAGTTCATTGCATCTTGTTCTTGTTACTTGAAATGTTATTCGTCCCGTTCTGTTCTATTATTGTTATAAAATCTGTTCTGTTATCTTGAGCTGTTATAATATAAACTGTTATTCGATAACAGGTCTTTTTCAATAACATGTTATCGGACAAACTGTTATTTTTCAATAACCTGTTATTGTGAACTGTTCTGTTATTTTCGATCCACCTCTGTCTAGGTATATCCTGGATAAAAAAGTTTCCCTAGCTACACCAACCTGACCGACCAACTCTTTTGATCATCCCCTCCAATAAGAAAAAAGCTGTAGATGAAGGTGGAAGTGTTCTAGATTTGAAAACTCAAAAATCACAGGGAAGTACTTGCGTCCAAGTACTTTTTAGGGTTTTGTAGATGATTAAGCATGCCCGTTATGTAATTATGATTTTTTTCTTAAATCCCAAGGGTCCCGGGTTCGATCCCGTAGGGGGTCACAATGATTTTTATCAGTAATAACAACAAGATAAATTACATTTTTCAAAAAAATTTCATCGCCCCACCACAAGGTATAACCATGAATAATTTAGAAATTTTAGGACCAGCCGTTATATAGTTGTTTTGTGGGGAAGGATGTTTTTGGGGTATATTTTGACTTATAAAACTGATAAAGAATGTAAAATTAAAAAAAAGTATAGACTTGTATCCTGCTCTTCAGCAGCTTTCATTTGATACCCAAAACAAAAAAAATGTTGGTTTACTTCAGATTTTTGCCCATAACATTAGCAATTTTTAAAAATTTGGAACGCCCTCCTGGAATTTTCATCGCCCCACAATAAGGTATTAGTATGAATTATTGGGGGGATTTTTTGGTGGTATTTTTTGATTTTTAATGAATAAGGAATGCAAAATTTTAAAAAGAATTATATTTGTAACCTACTATCCAGCAGCTTTCATTTAATATCCCACTCGAAAATAAAATAAAAAATTACAAATTTTTGAATTTCCCACATTTTTACGAATTGCGCATGCACATATTTAATTTTTAACTTGGGGCCCAAAATTTAAGCCATTATTTCAAATTTCAGCTTTTTAGCTTTAACGGGGTTCGGGCCCTATGAACCAAAGAGCGACGGTCGGACGGACACATCACCCTCGGCATAAGGGTTTTTGAGAAGTATCTACAAAACCCTAAAAAAAAAC
>KZ652825.1:524677-546321 GCA_001010745.2 Gerris buenoi | reverse complement strand
TGTGATTTGTCACTTTACAGTGGTGGATTCACTTAAAAAGCTCTGAACAATTAAACCTCTCATGTGATTTGTCACTTTACAGTGGTGGATTCACTTAAAAAGCTCTGAACAATTAAACCTCTCATGTGATTTGTCACTTTACAGTGGTGGATTCACTTAAAAAGCTCTGAACAATTAAACCTCTCATGTGATTAGCTACTCGGGAAGTTAGTTAAAAATCGATTGCAAGATTTCCACTGGACAAACAAACAAGAAAGCAAGCTAATTAAAACTTAGTAAAAATGAAATTGTGCATAGAAAGAAGTATTGTAAGGTCTAGGGCTCTACAGAATAAAGTTTAAAACAGCTCTTTATCAAATGTAGAAAAGTATCAAAGTAGGGTCTCAAAGCCAACTATGTAATATACTTTAAGAGGATAGGCAAGCTAGGATCCTTAAAAAGAAGAAGAAGAAGAAAAAAAAAATCTAATTTTTGTACTTAACCCTGGAGATAGAGGAAAACTTAAAGTGATCCTTTCAAGTCCTAGCATGTTGAGACTTAATATTGGTAGCTTCAACTAAATCGTTGAAGATGATATCATCTTGTTGCGATTTATAAAATTATTGTGTGCTGGAATATTACTAACGGAAATCTAAAGAAGAACCTCTATCTTGATATTATCTTAGTTTTTTAGTCTAATCTTGACTTTGAATCTTTTTTTGGCTAGAGGATACATTATATCTTCTAGCCGCATGAGTTATAATTTGGCATTGTATGGCTATAGATACAATGCAAGGGTTATTACAAGTGATGATCCTGATTTAGATTGGAAATATTACTGGATTAATATGTTTTAAGACCACTTCAGTTGGTACCACTGGAAAGAAAAAACTCATAAAGTTTTGTTTTGTTGTATCAGCTGTTTGTTAAGTCAATTGTTGTCAGTGTTGTGTAATGATTAAATTTGAAGATAGGAAAGCATTTTGTGTGTTGGATTATCAATTATCACATTAACGAATTAGTTATTAGTGTGCAACGTCACTTTAGAACCAGATGTAATGAAGATCCTCCTAGCAACCACTCTAACTTCAGTTGGTACCACTGGAAAGAAAAAAAAAAGTTTTGTTTACATTGGTTTGGGTTCGTATCAGCTGTTTGTTAGGTCAATTGTTGTCAGTGTTGTCTAATTGCTTAATTTGAAGACAGGAAAGCATTTTGTGTGTTGGATTACATTAACCAATCAGTTGTTAGTGTGGAACGTCACTTTAGAACTAGATTTAATGAAGATCCTCGTAGTAATCACTCTATTCGCAAGTGTTACTTGAATTTTAAGAGAAATAGCTGCATTTCTATAAAGAATTCAACTGGAAGGCCGTCAATGACCAATGAAATTTAGAGAAGGTAAAAAATAATTTGTAACCTTGCACATAAATTAAGGTGGTGATCTGGATCTACAACAAAACGTGGAGAGAAACAAACTTGTGCCACAGAGACGAACTTGAACATGAATTCCTTATAGCAGAAGAAACATTATTGAATTTTAAGCGCCTAGTATGTATCTAAAGACGAAGGCCTTGATATTCAAGTTATCCGATGGCAGGGGTAGTAATCTAGAAGACGATCAAAAATGTCTAGGACGGAGCCATCTTAAATAGGAAACAAAAAATAATTAGACTGGAAGAAGGTCTAAACAAAACCTTATAAGGCGGAGTTGACTCAAAAGGCAAAAATAAATTTGTGCTAGAAAATTCTTAGGCTAATCTGAAGGTAATCTAAAATATTCTGGAGAAAGGAACGCATTTGGAAATTTTCTAAAAAAAAATTCCAATAAATAAATATATTGAAAGAATTCAGAAGACAATATCTTTGCAGGAGAGTTAACAAAAGAGACTATAAAAGCATTCTTCAAACATTTTTTGAGAATACAAAATTAATATACTTTATGGCTGAGCCACTTTAAAAATTATGGGAAAAATTGAAAGCTATATATCGAACGCACCTATAACATGTATAATGTATAAAGTTAAAGATCATGATTTTTCATCGGAGTTAAGCTCTGAACAATTAAACCTCTCATGTGATTTGTCACTTTACAGTGGTGGATTCACTTAAAAAGCTCTGAACAATTAAACCTCTCATGAGATTTGTCGCTTTATCGGGGAGTAGTATAACCATATTACTAAAAACGATGAAATCTTGTATTGATGATATTTAATTCAGTTGTTTGCATGACATTTTGAACTGAATATCGAGAAATGCCAGCAGTTGAATATCATATCGATATTATATTCTTACAGAGAATACAATAGTACTTCGTCGGAACTAAAACGTAGAAGATATAGAGAAAGACGATGACATTAAATAACATGACTGCGCCAAGAAAATTAAAATGACCTAGATAATAATATTAGAAAAGTTCAAACAGTGTTTTTTTTTTTTTTTTTGTTTTTTTTTATCGATTTTTACATCGAATTATCACTATAGATCGATATCATTTACTTTTTAATGATAAGGTAAGTTTGATTTATATGTTTGTTTATATATCTATTATATTTTATAAAGCACTCTTGTTTAATAATTAATGTTTTACTCTTCAGCTAGACATAATAACAACACGAAATAATATAATATAATATTCAGCTAGATATAATAACAACACGAAATAATATAATACGAATACGAATACCATTTATTGCTTAAAATTTGGTAATAACAATGTACATACATATTACAATAAAATTATAAAAAATTAAGCAAATCGGCGAAATGCCGTGGCGCCTTATAGGCATGGAGGTTTCATCTATTAACATACATATATTTATAATATATATTCACAAATATATAAACTCTTACATACATGCATCCATTCACACTTACATACATACATTATAGTTTTCAATTAATAATAATAAATAAATTATATCATTATAAAAATAAATAACTAAAAAACAACAACAAACATTTCCTGCTTAACACATAACAAAAACAAATAAATTAAATAAATAAAAATAAAATCTACTGATATTAACAGTATAACAGTATTGCAATAACAAAAAATATTAGAATTAACAAAAAGAACATGCAAGAAAAAACACATTACATTCCTAATCCAAATTACTCCAAATTACTCCTTATATAGCCTTATATAATATAATATAATATTCAGCTAGATATAATAACAACACGAAATAATATAATACTCATAAAAATATAAATTATTAAATAAAGTTTAAATATTTGCATTTGTTATCTTTAACTTACGACTGTTATAAATAATCTTAAATAGTTAAAAATATCATTCATAAGAAGAACCTACATTTTTAGATGAGTTGTCATCAAAAGAAAAAGAAATATATTTATTAAGGTAAATAGGTAAAAAAAGAATTTAATTATCTAGAATCTAGAGTTTAAATAAGACGTACTTTTTATTGCCGTGACCCGTATATACTTTAATAATAATGTCGTATGACTTCATAACTGAGTTTAAACAAGACTTATACAAATGACTTATACAAAAAGAGAGGAGGGTATTGGTAGGTTACATCTAATCAGGTTGTATTTATGATTTTAACAGTTATGTTTTTGATTTCTCTTATAATATTATTTATCAAGATAAACACAAATAACTTTAAAAACAAATAAAGTAAAAAAGGTTATACGACAACTCTGACAGATAAAAGTATCACGTACTTTCACAGCACGACAATTTTATACGTACGCATGCGCCAGTAGAAGGTTTAACCTTGGAAAGAAGTATGATATTAATTGCCCTTCACGTCTTCATTTCAGAGACGGGGTTTGAAAAATGTTGTTTGTCTCACAATATCTGACGTAAAACTTGTTCAGAAATTTTGCTAAAAAGGTGCATCTAAGGATTTGTGACAACTATACAGTTTTTGGAAATTTCACTCTAAATATTTTTGCAAACAAATATGGATTTGGAAAAAATGTGTTTGCCACCTCTAACCACCTCTAACCATCTTTAACCACCTCTAACCACCTCTAACTACCCCTAACCACCTATAACCATCTCTAACCACCTCTAACCACCTCTAACCACCTCTAACCACCTCTAACTACCCCTAACCACCTCTAATCACCTCTAACCACCTCTAACCACCTCTATCCACCTCTAACCACCTATAACCACCTCTAACCACCTCTAACTACCTCTAACCACCTCTAACTACCTCTAACCACCTCTAACCACATCTAACTACCTCTAACCACCTCTAACCACCTCTAACCACCTCATATGTATTCAATATTGAGAAAATAGATAATCATAATGAATAATTAATAGAAAGAGTATGATTGAGATAGAGAGTTTAGTAGTAGTAAAGCTCCCAGCATTCATAACATTTCATTAAATACACGCTTCAAATATCTCCTTTTTTACTAATATAAAATATATCACTTAACCACACAAAAACTGCTTGTATTATATAAAAAAAAAAATTGATATGCCTGTTTCAATTGTACTTTATCCAATGTATATGAAAGTTTTATTAAAATCAAAATCGTTACGTTATAACGTATAACGGTAAAAGCGTTGTTTTCTCTATTTTTAACGTACACATCATAAACGTTGTCGCAGTTATATTAAAAAAATTTATTTGAAAAATAAATTGTTCGTGTCATCGAACAGGCGATGATATATTTCTCGTCTTGAAATTCCAATTTTACATTTGAAGTTCACGTTTACGCGAACATTGCGTACGAACTCTTGGACGGATAACGCTGTCCAACGAACTTAGCCCGAGCATTAGTAAAAGAAACATGTATGTAAAATTTAAACTAAATCGGTCAAATTTTATTCAAGTTATCGTCAGAAACGTCAAGGGTTACAGACAGATAGACAGACTTACAGACAGACAGACAGACGGAACAGACCAACAGTCAGACAGACATGATGCATTAAAAAAAAAAAAATATAAGAAGCTTGCTTACTTGCTCTCTTGCTTGCTCTCTTCAATCATGTAAGAAAGAGAGACAAATTATTTCAGTAGAAATGGACCAAGTGAATAAGAGAAAACAGAGTAAGGAAGAATTAAAGAGATGGGCTAAATGACAATAATTGTCACTTAGAGTTAGTCTAGAGTTCTGAGAAGTCAACAGCTGACTCTTAACTAGAGAAACAATAATAAGGTTCAATTGCATAATGACCTGATGCAATAATAATGGTCTATATGAAAATACTCTGCCAATTAGTGTGGCACATAGCTTCCTCGCGTCCTATTGCTGTTAATGATTTTATACTATTACAACCTTTTTCTGTAAAAATTTATTAAATTTCCCCCCCGTTATTGAAATCTGTCAAATTGTTGGCACTCTTTACTTTGCTACCAATGTTATTTCTTTTTTATTTAATTTATTTTTTAAATTGTATAAATATACAAAAGTGTGACATTCTTTTGTCCCAAAGTATATTTCACTAAATATCCTTTTGTCTTAACTGTAATTAATGTACCTATCCTACTTTTCAACATTTTATGAATATTAATCCAATATATAGGGGGGTACCAAAGTAAAATAGATCCAAGAAGGCCTAATAACTTCAATTTATGTTTTTTGTTTACTTTTTACGAGATATTTTGATGCATCTTTGTGTTTAAGTTTATTACATAAAAGGATACTTAAAAGTATATTCATTTACAAGATTCGAGGGTCCCCGGTACGGTTAAGAAGTCATGCAGTTATTTTACCAATAATTAAAATGTTCTGGAATATTAGTTCAGCTACATAAACTTTATAGACCTGTCAAAATATACATAAAAAGTAGCAAAATACGCAAAGTGTTATGAAGTTCTTTTTTATTTATTTTTTGTTCGGACCAGTTAGGGTAGTGTGGTCCTAAGTTTGCAGCTTCGAAAAAACCTGTGCTAGCTGCGTAATATGTGAAAAACTGAAAGAAATCGAATTTTTTGCCATTTAACTCGTAAACTATGTGTTTTTCGATATTAGTTGTTCTCACTGCTTTTAAAGTACAAGCAACATAAGCCCAATCGAAGCACTTTACGTTTAATAGTTTTCGAGATATGGCACTTCAAAAATTGTCAGTTTCAAAACTATCGGTATAAATACGCTCATCTTCGAGAAAATTAATGAAAAAGTCTGAAATGAGGTTGTAGCAAATATAATTGGCTTCCTTTTATGTACAAAACAAAGTTTGTAGGCCCAGTAGTTCTGTTTCAAAATTGTAAATAACAATAAAACTAAATATTACGTCAGTCAAAATTGACCTTTAATTCGCAAAGCTTGATCTATTTCTGATTTTGATTTATACGGCAAAAACTAAATAAAGTTCGAATTATTTTCAGTTTTTCTCGCGTAACGTAGCTAGCACAGGATTTTCGAAGCTGCAAACTTAAATAAATCAGAACTACATCACGCCTTGCGACTGTCCTATTATACATATATAATCATTTTAAATACCTCAAATGTTCGTATAACCATTTTATCAGATTTTAATTTGGTCTTGTCATGCATATAAATAATTTTAGGACACGTAATGAGTAAAGTTATATCTTAGTATTAAGTAATAGTATACTTATTATTCGATAACATTATTTTAACGTATTATCGAACGTATTCTTTGCTCTAGTAAGTAAAAAATAGTGACATTATGAATGTCGGTCAGTTTCTAGGCTTCTAGGCTTGCTTGCAAGCCAAAGTATTAACAGAGTTATATCACCGTATACCGTTAGAAGGCTGCAGTATATTGAATCGATCTATCGAAACGTAATATATTGGATGCCATCTATTAAACTCTTATACTCTTTTGGACGGAGTTTAGGTGTAGAAAAGCTATCGATATTATTCCACTTGGTTACACTTTGAACAATCTCTATCGACATTGTTTTAGTTCAATTTAGATATCGATAGTTTTAGTTTAATTTAGATATCGATAGTTTTAGTTAAATTTAGATATCGATAGTTATTGTTAAATTTAGATATCAATAGTTTTAGTTAAATTCAGAAATCCATAGATTTTAGTTTAATTTTGATATCGACGGATTTTAGTTTAATTTAGATATCGATTGTTTTAGTTAAATTTAGATATCGATATATTTTAGTTAAATTTAGATATTGATATATTTTAGGTTAATGTTAGATATCGTAGATCAGATTTATCAATAATTTCATTTGTATTATTAATATTGAAAAAAAGATATTCGTGTTGCGTCGCGGGATACCCAGTAGGAACCAAGTTCCTTACATTTTTCATTAAATATAAATTATAAAATCACACTGCTAAGTACGTATACATTGCTAACTACTTATACATGGCGGAGTTAGAAAACAGACAACATTAAAAGTAATTTACTATTTGTACCTAGCGGAGTTAAGGCAAGATTAATAGAAAATCATTATTTGTATCATTAAAGCAAGCATCTTACAATAAATATTTATTGAATATTTAGAAAATAGTAGTTAATCATGATGAGTTTATAGTTAAAGAGTATGTTTGTAGTTAATAGGAAATACGACTGTTTTCTACCAACCCAGCCTTATTAAGATAATATAAAATATTTCTCTTTTCTACTCAAAAACTTCTGCTTGTATCAGGTTGACATTTTACATGCCTGATTCAATTGTACTTTAAATGACATGTAAGAAGTTTTATTAAAATCGTTACGTTAGAACGTAAGATATACGTTAGTTTTGTGAAGGTGATTTTGTGAAGGTGATTTTGTGAAGGTGATTTTGTGAAGGTGATTTTGTGAAGGTGATTTTGTGAAGGTGATTTTGTGAAGGTGATTTTGTGAAGGTGATTTTGTGAAGGTGATTTTGTGAAGGTGATTTTGTGAAGGTGATTTTGTGAAGGTGATTTTGTGAAGGTGATTTTGTGAAGGTGATTTTGTGAAGGTGATTTTGTGAAGGTGATTTTGTGAAGGTGATTTTGTGAAGGTGATTTTGTGAAGGTGATTTTGTGAAGGTGATTTTGTGAAGGTGATTTTGTGAAGGTGATTTTGTGAAGGTGATTTTGTGAAGGTGATTTTGTGAAGGTGATTTTGTGAAGGTGATTTTGTGAAGGTGATTTTGTGAAGGTGATTTTGTGAAGGTGATTTTGTGAAGGTGATTTTGTGAAGGTGATTTTGTGAAGGTGATTTTGTGAAGGTGATTTTGTGAAGGTGATTTTGTGAAGGTGATTTTGTGAAGGTGATTTTGTGAAGGTGATTTTGTGAAGGTGATTTTGTGAAGGTGATTTTGTGAAGGTGATTTTGTGAAGGTGATTTTGTGAAGGTGATTTTGTGAAGGTGATTTTGTGAAGGTGATTTTGTGAAGGTGATTTTGTGAAGGTGATTTTNTCACACTTATTCAGAACAGTTGCAATTTACAATTATATTTTTGTCTATGATTTTTTTTATTTTATTTTTCATTATTTATTTTTTTTTCAATCTTTATCTTGAAATTGGATTTATACATTGGATTTCCTTTTCTTTATATATTTATATTCGAAGATAAAAAAAAAAAAATATCTATATATAAAAAACTAAGAGTGACAGTGACTGACTGATCAAAAATTCTCCTACTTCCCATTGCCATAGAGATTTGAAATTTGGTACATAGATAGACTGTACCATAAATAGAAAAGTGCGGCCATTTTCCATTTTTTCAAAGTGATGTCCCCTTTAAATTAACTATATATTTTTTTCTTTTAAAGTTGTCTTTAGGGGTATTTTTAATATAAAAAAGCTAAACCATTTTTCTTTGCTATTTTATTTTGGCAATATTTCGTCTAAAATTTTAGACATTTTCAAACCTTCATCTGTCATTTAATTACTATGCAGTAACATGTCACATAAAACTCAAAAAACTGAATTAATTTAATTAGGGCTGTGAGTCATGATCAATCAGTGATGTCTGATTCATGACTCTAGACTCTAGAGACTAAAGACTACTTTAAAAGAAAAAATATATAGTGCAGCCATTTTGATTTCGATATATGGCCGCCATATTGAATTATTACTGCTATCTTGGATTTTATAAAACTCAATTATCTCAGCTTCCAGTGGACGTAGAGATCTGAAATTTGGTACATAGACTTATAGTAGCTAAAGAAAGAAATTATAGGTACTTTGACTTCAACATATGGCCGCCATCTTGGATTTAATCAGATACTATTATCTTAGCTTCCAGTAGGTTAAAGATTTTAAATTTGGTACATAGACTCATTGTTAGTAATATTGAAAATTGACGGTAGTGTAAATTAGAATAACTGAAAATGCATAAAATAGTAATATAACCTACTTTTACTAAAATACGAAATTATGTACTAATAAAGATATATTAATTATATTGTTTTAATTATTATTTACAGCGCCAACTTCTAGACGGATAAGGTGCGTGAAGCACACCGATCCGGCTAGTTTAATATAAAAATGTGCATGTTTTTAATAATTTATGTACCTGTAGCCATGATTCTCAGATGATTGTTATGGTAAAAAGTTAGGTTCATATTTATTTATTTTAAATATGTAATAATTTGGTTTACACTTATTGTTTTTCAAGATTATTATAATGGTTAGTAAGTTTCTTCACTGAGAAAGTATTCTAAAAGTATTACGTATTCTAAATTTCTGCCTTAGAGAAAATAAACAAGAACAGATTGTCATAACAGTTCGTGACATTTAAGTTATTACCTAAATATAATGCGATTAGTCGTGTAATGTGTGTTTTTTAGAAGATAGCTAGCAAAAAAGTGTCTGACTAACATTAAGCTAGAATTTTGTGTATATGCATATGTAAAACAAGAAAAAGCTAGTTACATAGGGATATATGTTTAAGAGGGAAGATATAGGAAATGGAATCATATTTACCCATGCAATATAAAAGCTTTGAACTGTACTCCATATGAGTTTTGTGTTTTTTTTTTTTTTTTTAAATTAGATTGGTAAATCTGATATGAATGCAATCATAGCACACGATCACACTTATTCAGAACAGTTGCAATTTACAATTATATTTTTGTCTATGATTTTTTTTATTTTATTTTTCATTATTTATTTTTTTTTCAATCTTTATCTTGAAATTGGATTTATACATTGGATTTCCTTTTCTTTATATATTTATATTCGAAGATAAAAAAAAAAAAATATCTATATATAAAAAACTAAGAGTGACAGTGACTGACTGATCAAAAATTCTCCTACTTCCCATTGCCATAGAGATTTGAAATTTGGTACATAGATAGACTGTACCATAAATAGAAAAGTGCGGCCATTTTCCATTTTTTCAAAGTGATGTCCCCTTTAAATTAACTATATATTTTTTTCTTTTAAAGTTGTCTTTAGGGGTATTTTTAATATAAAAAAGCTAAACCATTTTTCTTTGCTATTTTATTTTGGCAATATTTCGTCTAAAATTTTAGACATTTTCAAACCTTCATCTGTCATTTAATTACTATGCAGTAACATGTCACATAAAACTCAAAAAACTGAATTAATTTAATTAGGGCTGTGAGTCATGATCAATCAGTGATGTCTGATTCATGACTCTAGACTCTAGAGACTAAAGACTACTTTAAAAGAAAAAATATATAGTGCAGCCATTTTGATTTCGATATATGGCCGCCATATTGAATTATTACTGCTATCTTGGATTTTATAAAACTCAATTATCTCAGCTTCCAGTGGACGTAGAGATCTGAAATTTGGTACATAGACTTATAGTAGCTAAAGAAAGAAATTATAGGTACTTTGACTTCAAAAAATTAACCAAATATTTTCCCACCCCAGAACTTGCCACCCTGGGCAACTGCCCAGTCTACCCATTGGTAAATCGCGGCCTGAAATAAACGGCTAAAGAGAGACTTTGAAATTAAAAAATATTGTTTGACGTCATAATTAATAATTTTGCTATTGTTAAAGAAGTCTTCTAGCGTTAAATCTAATAAAAACAAAATGTATATATGCAATAAGAAATAAGAATATATCATTAGTCGGTAGCGGAAAAATGAAAATGAAGTCGTAAAATATCGTTAAGATGTTTCCAGTCCAGAACTAAGTGCCTGAATGTTTAATGTAATCTTATTCCTTTCCAATTTATAATTCAGTTCTAGTTTTAAACCTATTTTTACTCCAACTCATATTGAAATGATAGTAATTGCATATATNATTTTGTGAAGGTGATTTTGTGAAGGTGATTTTGTGAAGGTGATTTTGTGAAGGTGATTTTGTGAAGGTGATTTTGTGAAGGTGATTTTGTGAAGGTGATTTTGTGAAGGTGATTTTGTGAAGGTGATTTTGTGAAGGTGATTTTGTGGCGGTCGTTTTTTTCGAAGTCACTCACCGGCCCGGGCTCCAGTACGTGCCAATCGATAAATGAATTTTAGCTCCAAATGTGAGGGCGCTATCCTCCATAAACTGAAAAATCGTGAAAAACAAATTATTTCTCGAAAACGGTTTCGACGATTTTGATTAAAAAAATTCTAAAAATGTAGTCCGCTTCAATACGATTCTAACAATATAAACCGTTTTCCCGGGAAAAATCTAGTTCCTGAGAAAATAGCTGTAAACGCTGAGAGAGAGGCCGGGTTCGATTCCCCGTCGAGAAGAAGTTATTTTTATGATATATTTTGATAAAATGTTCAATTATAATTAAATGTACCAACGAAAACTAATAAATGGAAATCATTGGGCCAAATAATTATGAACTCGTATATGAGAAAGTTTGTCTAAAATGTCTCAGACCGATTTTTTTTTATACCGTTGCTATGGAAATAATTTAATAATAAAAAAAAAAAAAAAAAAAAAAAAAAAAAACCGGTGGAGAGCGGTCATGTCCTGCCCATTTATGGTAGACAATGTGATATTTTATGATCTTGGGTACAATATTAGTTAGTCGACCGAAAATAATTTTGATGTTAGTCACTTAACAGGTGACCACTTTGAATTAGAGTAGGGGAGACTGTTGTACCTTGGATCAAAATTTACTTTTGAATTTTTTAAAAAGCCATTTTTTAAAATATAATAACGGAAAGAGTCTCTCCTGATAACACTATTATTTCTACACACTATGTATTTTTTGAGAGTTTAAATATTAAACAGTTCTAGGGGAAAAAATATATTTCTATTTAATTAATATGTGATCAATGGTACAAGACCATAATGTACCATTGATCACGTCTTAGTATTCCTTATATCATCAACGTCATGTACCTTAAGGAAGATAAAATGGATTAAAAACAACATTTTTTGAACAGGAATTTTTATTGTAATCATTTTTATTAAATTTGTATCGTATAATTTTTAATTGTTTATAAATGTTTTAAAAATTAGTTAAAAATCATTAAAAAAAGTTAAAGTTAGAAAAGTCTCTTGGAACCTCAAATGTCCATTAGTTCTAGCAGAACCACTTAATTCGACTTGGGTTGGCAGTTTTACCACAATATTTTCGGGTAAGGATATTTTTGTGATCCAAGGTACATGATGGTGCATTTTTCCAAACTTAACCTTCTCAACACTCTAGGTCAGGTTTAAAACTGAAATGTGGCATAACAAATTACTCACCAATAAGTAGTGATTCAGATACAATGTGATTTAAAAGACAAAACACAATTGTCAATTTTTAAAAAAATAAAGAGTAAAACCGAAAATTGTTACTTTTTGGGGTAAAAAAATGTTATTTTTATTTTATTCGAAAACAACAGCACAGGACAACAACTGTCAGGCTTGCAAGGACTTGACTAAGTATTAACATTGTCTTAGTACAATTCTGTCACGTAGATAGCAGCATCTTCCAAGAAACTGAAGGGTGATCCAAGGTACACTATGATCAAGGTACAACAGTCTTCCCTATTATTTGAATGACTAACCTACCAAGTGACTAACTAACATCAATTTGATTTTCGGTCTACTAACTAATTTTGTACTCAGAATTATGAACATTACATTGTCCACCATAATTTGCTAGACAAGGCCGCTCTCCGCCTTTTTTTTTTTTTTTTTTTAAATGTCTATTGCCAAGCTATGTCCTGCAGAAGAACTTAACCGACCACATATTCTTAAAAGGCACTAAAAGATTTACTTATACTCAAAATTCTAGCTCGACTTTAAAATAGCGTAATTAAACTGCCCCAGGGGTC
Organism: Gerris buenoi; assembly: GCA_001010745.2. Classification (NCBI taxonomy): domain Eukaryota; kingdom Metazoa; phylum Arthropoda; class Insecta; order Hemiptera; family Gerridae; genus Gerris; species Gerris buenoi. Next base: position 533,252 of record KZ652825.1, on the reverse strand, counting down.
TTAATGTCTTGGGGAGACGAACAGAACGCACAAACCTTTGAGACTTTTGTAGGGCAGACTATTGTTTAGAACCAAGGGGGGCACTAAAGTAAAAAAAGTTGCTAAAAACTCTTTGTTACTACATGGACCTAAGTCTCTTACACATTGTAATTCAAGTTATTAGGACAAATTTGAAGTGATAAGAATTAGTCCCTTATCAATATTGTTATCAGACTGGCATGTACATAATTTCAAACGGGTTTAATTAATGGTTAATTTTTAATAAATTTCACAAGTGAATTCTAAATTCATGTTTGTCATACCCCATACAAATTAACCTAAAACCTAAGTTAATCTGATCAAATATAAGAACATTTTTAGGCTTGAAAATGGCCGGTCAGGTTGAAAATGAATGAATTAGTCATTTATTTTCCATGAACCTAAGAGGATCCACTACTAGGCATTCATATTTTCTTATTTTAAATTAATGTTATGTAAACATGGTTTTTTCATGTTATGCTTGACCTTTATGAATATTACATGGACTGACTACGTCGACTCTAAAAGTTAAAATCAATATATTTTGCTCGGAATGCAGACTCTTGATACCTCATCTTCTCCTAAGAGATATATAATATATATTCTCTAGACTAGAGTAATATTCTGTAATTACTCTCGAGCCCTCGATAATACACAACAGTCCCACTATGATAATACACAGCAGTGCCACTATGATAATACACAACAGTCCCACTATGATAATACACAGCAGTGCTACTATGATAATACACTACACTACCACTATGATAATACACTGTAGTGATAATATGATAATACACAGCAGTGTCACTATGATAGTACACAACAGTGCCACTATGATAATACACAGCAGTGGTGCCATTATGATAATACAAAAGAGTGCCTCTATTGAATTTATACACAGCAGTGCCACTATGATAATACACAACAGTGCCACTATGATAATACACAACAGTGCCACTATGATAATACACAACAGTGGTGCCATTATGATAATACAAAAGAGTGCCTCTATGAATTTATACACAGTGATAATATGATAATACACAGCAGTGTCACTATGATAGTACACAACAGTGCCACTATGATAATACACAACAGTGGTGCCATTATGATAATACAAAAGAGTGCCTCTATGAATTTATACACAGAAGTGCCACTATGATAATACACAACACAGCACTGCCACTATGATAATTTGCGCCACTATCGAGGAGAGACAGTTTAAGTTATTCTTCTTGACTATTGACTGATTTTATACTTCTATCATATACATGTAGTAGATAGACTCCAATTAGTCCACAGGGTGGGGTAGTATCCATCTGGGCGGAAAATTAACAGCATAATCCTTTCAGTGTTGCCAACAATAAAAATCTGTCCAGATGAATATTAACCCACCCCATAGACCAAATGAATGTGCTTTACCAATAGTAGACCATGTTATTCAAAGTCTAAAATAAATTTTAATTATAAGAACAACTGTTCTTTTAGTGCTGGATCATTCTGAAAATATTCTAAGTTAGTGAAATCTCAAATCACTAACAATATTTTTTTTTTTTAAATTCATGTCATTGAGAATGCTTCGCTGTTCTGTAACTTTTCTATTAAATTGTACTCATTACGATTCGTTCACTAAATTTATTATATCAACAAAACTTTGCATTACATTTTTTTTACTAAGTTTTCATTAGCTTGCTTTCTTGTTTGTTTGTTGGTCCAGTACAAATCTTGCAATCGATTTTTAACTAACTTACCGAGTAGCTAGACATTTAAAACTTCTTTGAATAGCTCAAAACACGATGGCAATGCAGTAGTTTAATACTTTTAGCCATCTTTGAGCAGAATTAAATACGTTTTCTGCAAATTTTTCTGTATAGAAAATTAGTTCGGAAAAAATCCGTAATCTGGAAAGTTAGTTTGGAAAAAAAATCCGCAAGTTATTTTATTTGTTTGGAACCATATTTACGATCTTCATTTTTATGGGTTTCAAATTTATGATTTATGACAAAAAAATTAAAAACGTAGTATATAAAAAGTTCTTTTTATCTTGTAATTTTTATACATAATCTCTGTCTGAAACATTATTTGATAACAGTATAATTTTATCACTGACATTGGACTTACATAACCTTCCAACTGAAGCACTTCAAAGCCAACTGGAGCATTTCCTGAGCTGAAGCAAACTGATTTTTCATTGCAGTCTAGTTCCATTTGATGTTGCATCATTTCCCCAACTCCTCCTCACTTATATGTACTATCATTTCGAAATATTGTGGAATAAATTTTAAATGTTCTAGCATTTTAGGGCTCATATTTTAAATCCTTTATATTAACTTCAATTTGTGGGTCGTGGGTGCCAAAAAACTTTTTTTTTCTCCAATTTCAAAAATATCATGACAGATAAAATGTTTGGTACCGCACCTGTCGGAGTTATGACAGATAAAATGTTTGGTACCGCACCTTTCGGAGTTATGACAGATAAAATGTTGGTACCGCACCTGTCGGAGTTATGACAGATAAAATGTTTGGTACCGCACATGTCGGAGTTATGACGGATAAAATGTTTGGTACCGCACCTGTCGGAGTTATGACAGATAAAATGTTTGGTACCGCACCTGTCGGAGTTATGTTGCGAACCAACATATCTTGAAAATTACTCGTTCGATTTTAATGAAATTTGGATGGTAGGTCATAATTAGTTCTTTGTTGGTCCCATATATGTCAAACTTCGCTCATTTGTATCTCTTCCACATGCGCACAAACACACGCTGATTTACACCTACATCTTCAAAAGTGCACTTCTAATTTTTACTAGTACTAATCTTCAATAGTACTCATCTGTTTTTGTTTTTTTAATTTTTTAATTTTAATTTTTTTTTTTTTTAAATGAAATTTAGATGGTTTGTCGAAAGTTGCCCGTAAATGGCTCAAGATTAAGTTCAATCGTCTTTGATTTATAAATATTTGTTAAATTGATCTTTAACTACTTTCATTTTTGCTAAATTATATTAGCAAACTATTATAATATTTTAACCAAATTGATGTATAATACAATTCCTATACTATTTACCATTTCTATAAAATAAAAATTCTATGTTAAACGTAATCAAGAATAAATAACATTTTTAAAATAAAGATACGCTCGCGCAGCTGAAACTGATCATGCGAGTAGAGATATCAACCATAAAATAGATAAACTATGAAACTTTACTCTTAATTATATGTTAACACTCAAAATTGAAGATGATATTATATTATGTCCAGTGGCGGATTAAGGTTGTCATCTAGGGGGTGGCGGTTTCGGAGTATGGAAAGCCCTAAGGAAGAGGGGGCGCTAAGGAGGAGGGGGGGAGGAAGGGGGGCCCTAAGGGAGTAGCCCCCCTCCCCGACTGCAGTACAATATCTTAACCGCAAGCCATGGGTGTCGTTAGCAGTTAATTATTGTAGGGTGCATAATATATAGCGGGGGGTCCGGGGGTCCTTCCCCGGAAAAAATTTAAAATATGACCTCTCAAAACAGCGCTTAAATGCATTAATGAGGTAAAATTTGATTTTAATACTTAGTCACAAAAGGGTCATTTTTGGCTCGATTATATGGTGTAGTTTGTTGGCAAACAAGTATAAACATGAACACAAGTACATTTAAAAAATATATATATATATAATAAAAACTTATAGTTATTGTAATAAAAGTATAGTTATTGTAACACAATAAAAGTTGTGCACCTAATCATTCCCTTTGTCTAAAATACCTAAAAAAAAAAATGCGTTCTTGAGAACGAAAATGTATCACAGTTCGTTATATTCGGTAAGCTCGGAAGCAAAAGGAGGATTTTTAATATTTTTGTTTTACATATGTATGAGCCGTTATGCCCATGACAACAGACCTAATTTTATATTTAAAAATACTTATTTTTATTATTTATTGGAATAAATGCGGTTGATTCAGATTGGCAATAACAAATATTTTGCTAAAACTATGCATCTATAAACTATTTTATGAAATAAATTATCAGAATATGTGGATATCTATTATCGTCATTTCTATTAAAAACTAGGACATTTTGGCGTGTCGAATAATGTTTTCGGGAGACAAGTTTGGGATTTAAAATCCAAAACCGGGACAACTCCGGAAAATTTTGAAAATATTACCTCTCAAAACAGCACTTTTATGCATTTCTGATATGAAATTTGGTAGTCGTTGGCAAAAAAGTATGATCAAGGGGGGGGGGGGGGGCGCCCCCCTCTTAACCGCCACTGATTATGTCAAAACGCATGTTTGTGTATTTTAATATACAATTGAGGTGACAATATTGTTTTTTTACTTTCTATTAACCCCTCTAGTCATAATTATGAAAATGGTTCCACAAAATCTCAATCAAAACAACTAATTAGTAATAAACTTAGTGGCATTAACAAGGTTTTATGACTCAACATGTGAAAACTATTACGAAATCACTGATTATAATGATAGCAAAGCTCCATTACCAGTTTCTACTCTATTTTCGTTTTTTATATTTTTCGCCAATTTAAGTAAATTAAGGTTAAAGAATTTTTTTTAGGTCATACTTGCATGCAAGATTCTCATTATCCCGTCGTTAAACTCTTTATAGTTTTACTTTGGTCTTAGCTTTTCATTTAGTCCTCGAAAAACGACAATTTAGAGTGTTACTGGTAAAATACTTTTTATTTTATTTTTTTTTATTTACTTATTTTTTTGGAACGAAGTTCCTTATGACACGTTCTGGAACCCGGAAGTGAATCCGAAATAAAAACGACCAAAATCACCGTCACAAAATAACCGTTACAAAATCACCGTCACAAAATCACCGTCACAAAATAAACGTCACAAAATAAACGTCACGCAACCAAGCGTCACGAAATCTACCGATGACGATAACTTGAATAAAAGATGACCGAGTTAGATAAAGTTCGTTACACATGTTTAAATTAATGCAAAGGCTGAGTTCGTTAGACAACGTTATCCACCCAAGCGTTCACGCGCAACGCTCGCGTAAACATAAACTTCAAATTTAAAATGGGTACTTTAAGACGGGAAAAAACTTCATTATAAGACAAAAAACTTTTTAAAATCCATTTTTTTTTTTTTTTTTTTTTTTTTTAGTAAAACGAACACCGACACTGCTCTGAAGTGATAGGGATCGCTAAATTTATTAAAGCGGAGTAAAACGATTAAAATAAAGACAATGTTTTTACTGATATCTTACGTTCTAACGTAACGATTTAAATGAAACTTTGTATGCATCACCTATAGTACAATTGAAACAAGCATGTAAAATTTCAACCTGATACAAGCAGAATTTTTTGTGAGTTAGTAATTTATATGTTTATATAATATTTAATTGGGCAATATTTAATTCGACGGGTCTGAGAGGACAGTTCTTTTTCGTTTCACAATCTGCTTTAACTATAAATTCATCACTAACTTTTTTCTCAATATACAATACATTATTTATTGAAAGACGCTCGCTTCATAAGATAATAAAAAGCTTTTTTCATTTAATTTTGCCCTAACTCCGCTTGTACAAATAATTAGAATTAATTTTAATTTTGTCTCTTTTCTAACTCCACCATGTACAAATAGTTAGTATCGTATACTAACTTTGGAACTGTGATTTTATAATAAAAAAAAAGATTTAATAATTTATATTTTATGAAAAGCGTAAGGAACTTCGTTCCTACCGGTTTGTCCAGCGACACCACACATATTTATATTTATTACTGGTCTTATATTACTTTTGTTTGTAAGTTTCATCGCACACCTATTACCCCTAATTTTGAACCACTTTCCGTCATTCAATCTTCCCTAAATTTTGCACATAGAAACAACTAAGGTGAAGAACACAGTAAACCAAAATAATAATAATAAAAAAACAAAATGGCGTCATATTTATTTTGCTTTTTAAGTTTCATCGCACACCTATTACCCCAATTTTGAACCACTTCCCGTCATTCAACCTTCTTCAAATTTTGCACATAGAAACAACTAAGGTGAAGAATACAAAAAAAATAAATAAAAATAAAAATAAGACCAGTTTTAAAAAATGGAATTTTTATATTAATTATTATTTATTACTGGTCTTATAATACTTTGCTTTGTAAGATTCATCGCACATTTCCTTATTTTGAACTACTTCCCGTCATTCAATCTTCCCTAAATTTTGCACATAGAAACAACTAAGGTCAAGAACACAGTAAACCAAAATAATAATAATAAAAAAATAAATTTCTTTGCTTTTTAAGTTTCATCGCACACCTGTTACTCCAATTTTGAACCACTTCCCGTCATTCATTTTTTCTCCAAATTTTGTACAAAGAAACAACTAACCAGTTTTCAAAAATGGAATTTTTATATTAATTTTTTTTTTATTTACTTATTTTTAGAACGTATACTGCTAAAAGTCTTGTTGAACTAGCTAGGTAGGAGATTTAAAAGCAACTAGGATACAGCTTTTTTTCTGTGTGAACGGGGTTTGTCTTATAACGGTGTCGGATAGGGCCGATTCGCTTCGCTCGGTCGACTAAAGGAAAAAGATCTTTCAGTACCTGTTCAAGAGATCAGAGAAATAAACACCGCGAGAATTCACTCAAACAGCTGAGGAGAGTCCTCGGTACAAAACCAACCGGCAAAACAGACTCGACTAGACATTTACCTAGAAAAAAAACCTTGCAAACAAGTTTAAGCCTATTTTCTTATTCTTGAAAGAATATCGTTTTACGTACGGTTTCAACAATATACCCCATCTAGTAACTGACTGAGAAAAATCACCCAAAAGTATCTTTTATGTATTTTTTATCAAATAAAAAACCACCTTAGGATTCTTGTTATAAAAAAGATCATATACATATAGTCCAAAGAGATAGCGTGGAAAAAGCGTTAAACTGACATCAAGCTAGAATTTTGTTAAGTTAGTCTTTTACTGCCTTTTTACTACGTTTTTATTAGCTTGCTTTCTTGTTTGTTTGTTTGTTTGTCAAGTACAAATCTTGAAATCGATTTTTAACTAACTTCACGAGTAGACATTAGAAACTTTTAGAATAGCTCAGACGACAATACATTTTTTTTAACACTTTTAGCCATCTTTCAGGAGAATTTAATTCGTTTTCGGCAATTTTTTTCTATATGAAAAGTTAAATTCGGAAAATATCCGCAAGTTATTTTATTTTTGTTTTGACATGTACCATATTTAAATCTTCATTTTGTCTGGGTTAAAATTGATGATTTATGACAGAAAATTTAAAAACGTAGAATGTAAAAAGTTCTTTTTATCGTACAATTTAAGAATATATGGTCGGCTAAGTTTGTCTGCGGGACATAGCATGGCAATATAAAAAAAAAAAAACCGGTGAAGAGCAGCCATGTCCCGCCCATTTTGGTGGATAATGTGATATTCATGATCCTGAGTACGAAATTAGTTAGTAGACCAAAAATAAAGTTGATGGTGATTAGGTTAATTTGGTAATTAGGTTAATTTGGTAATAGGTTAATTTAGCAATAGGTAAATTTGGTAATAGGTTAATTTGGCAATAGGTTAATTTGGTAATAGGTTAATTTGGTANTTAGTTAGTAGACCAAAAATAAAGTTGATGGTGATTAGGTTAATTTGGTAATTAGGTTAATTTGGTAATAGGTTAATTTAGCAATAGGTAAATTTGGTAATAGGTTAATTTGGCAATAGGTTAATTTGGTAATAGGTTAATTTGGTAATAGGTTAACTGGTAATAGATTACTTTTTTTTGGCCCTTGCTATGGCATCCCTTTGATTCGGGGTAGTATTTGAAAAACTAACCTATCAAGGGACCAACGAACATCAACTTGATATTTGGTCTACTATTACTATCGGTCCATAACTTCACTTCGCTCGTAGGTACTTAAATAAGTTAGACTACTTTTTTATTTTTATTGCTTAAAAACTTAGCCAGTTTTTGAGTGAGGCATATAATATTACAGTCTATAAGATTAGAGTTGGCACAATCGAAGGCGGGAAAGAACAAATGTGGAGGTAGTTTTGGGGTTATAAAAAGGGAAAATTGGTGTTGCCATGTTATTTTTTTTTTTTTGTGGAATAGGGGTAGAGTAGAGCATTATTTTTCTGAAGTTGCATTCAACATGGGGGACCAATAAAATCGTTTCCCTCAAAATTATCCCGCCTTTTGATTGTGCCAACTCTAATCTTATAGGCTGTATTATCATATGTAGTTACATATTATTAACTTTGTCATATGTTCTTAATTGTAGGATTTGTAATGTTTTAATTGTTATTTAAATACAATTAAAAAATAATTAATTTATTATAATGTAAGTAAAACATAATAAAATTAAAAATAAATAAATAACCGAGTAAAATTTAAACAGATAATTGAACTTGGCACTTTTTTAGATGGTTACTCCCCTTATTAAGAAAACAAAGGGGAGTAACCATCTAAAGAAGGTATACGGAGTATTCTTCTTTAGATTGTTACTCCCCTATAAATAACGTTGGCTGAATAACTATTAAGACAAAGGGATATTTAGTCTAATGTACTTTAGGACAAA